>JAPMOQ010061751.1:383816-403500 GCA_026543055.1 Argiope trifasciata | reverse complement strand
CACAACTTCTTTGCATCTCAATATTTTTCTTCGATTTTATTTCATTTTATTAACCTTAATATTCCATAACTTGTGTATAAATACAAATAAGATTGCTGCATTATAATTTTATGAAGAGTGTTAGCCGTTTTAGTCAAATTTCATTAATATTTACTACACTTTTTTCTGTTTCTCAAAATATACTGTATTTTCAAATAATTTTGTTTTATTAATGGTATTTAATTAATGTGTTTTAACATCTCGTGTGCATATACATGTGTGACATTTCGTATCTTATATTCTAATGACGCAATATTTTAACTAACAATTAATCAATGAACTAAATTTTAATTCGATACATAAATTTTTTCCATAGTTTCAAATTTGAGAAATTTTGATTTCAAATTTCAATAAGACTGATTATCAAATAAAGATTTATCAGTAAGAAATAATTAAAATTAAATATCTTATTTTTTAAATAAATTTGTAAAAATACAAATAAAATTACACAAATGTAATAATATGCAAAACATAATGCCTTAAATATTTGAGCTGCTGATTAAGGCGCCATATTGATAAAGAATAGGTATAAATGTCTAATTTCTTAAAACAAGGTTATGTTTAAGGCTTTTATATGCTGGTTCTGAGAGACCAATAATTAAAAACATGTTTACACTGAAAAAAAAAACCGTGAACGTTTTTGGAATTCAAAAAATGTAAATTTTGAAAAAAAAAAAAACATTTATTAAAATATAACGATTTTACTAAGCAACCAGAAATTAAATTCTAAGAAAAGAATCAGTAAACAATTTTTACATTTACCTCTAAAATAGAAAATTTTTGAAAGGAAAATTCTGCTCTGTTTTATATTCATCTCATTAAATAAAGAGAAAAATTCTTTTGACGTATCTAAGTATTACAATACTGAATTGAAATTGGTTTAATCGCAAAGATCTATGAACGATCATGTAAAGTAATTAATGTACTTATCAATAAGATATTAAAGTGCATTCCTTAAGTTTCATAATCGCAAATTATTTAAAATACTTCAAATTTAACAGATTATTGCTTTTTTGGGAATGGAACATAGACAGTTCTTTATTTCTTTACTTAGAAGAAGGGTGAAAGAAGGAGTCTAAGAAATTTGAATTTTTTCAAAGGCATCTCTCTCTATGAAAGGAATTTTTTAAAACCAATTGTTATTCTTAAAATAAAATTTATCGCCAAATATATCACCAAAGTAACAGATTCATTTAATTTTTAGCCATGTCTCGGTTTTATTCAAAATATAACCCTAAACCAATAAAGATGGGATAATCTTACAATTGGCCTCAACAGTGTATTTGAGAATACTTTGTATCATAGGGAGTAATAATATTACGTGGAAAATGCTTCAGCCTAATTTTACTCCGATTGAAGCAAGGGTTTTGCATCATAAGAGAGGCCGCCTTTCTCTTTTGTTGAGCGCATTCGGCAAATGCAATAATGAATTGTGAAAGGTATCCTCCCCATTCTAGGGAATCTTCTTCCGATTCCTACTGCAGAGTGGCAGCTATCGAAGCTCTTCAGAGGTCTGTACCAGTCAATTAGTGACCCCTTTGTGATTTACCACCGTCCGCAGTAAGGAGAAGGGTGTAAAAGTGGGTGAGCCCCATTTCAAAATCATCAAAACTAAAATATATTATCGAGATGATTTTTTTAATCTATACTTATAATAAAGCTCAATGAACGTGTGTGTGTGAGTTGGCGCTCTACAGGTCAGACCGTTGGACCTACAGCTACAAATTTTGATAAATGTATACCTTGGAGGTCGAGAATGTGCACCTCGGAGCCCTTTTTTAGAATTTTGAATTTGAATTTGAATTAATTAAAATGGAAGCGAAATTTCGAAGTTTTTAAGTTTTAACTTCCGAAAATATTATCGCACAAACATGACTTCTACATCAATTTAAAGATTAAAAAATTTGCTTTCTAAAGGTATCAGTGTTTCAATATATAACGTAAGCTTCTATTTTTAACTAATTTTTAAAGAAATATTTTAACCACATTTTTTTAGCACGTGACCGGATAAAATAAAAGAATGACAAAAGTTCAGCTTTAAAAAAAACTATCATAGCAAATCAAATCTAAAGAAATACAACTTTCCGCACAGGACTGGATAAAATAACGTAAATATAAAAAGTGATATTTTCTAAAAAAATAAATGCAAGGCAAATGATTCTATGATCGTTTGCAATATCTAAAGATTAATTCAATAAAGCTACTTTATTTACGGTAAACCTGATTGAATTTAGACAGGATATGCATTGAAATCTCGACCTAATGGTATATTTCTATAATCGTTTGCGATATCTGTATCATTAATTCAATATTTTTTTCGCTTTTTCGCTTTCTTTTAAAAACATATTTAATATTTTGGCAACATCTCCGATAGTTAAAACTGACTGATTTATAAAATTAAAGTATTTTATTAGGAAAACGTGTTTTTTTAGAACTTTCCGTCCATCATCTTAAAGAAAATATTAATTTCAGGCCAATCAATGCCGGAATTACTTCAAGGCTAATGAATACGTGATTTAATTGAAAATTTTAGAACGCATTACTCATGGCGAACCATCTGGTCGCCAAAGGCGGCTAGTATATTAAATAAAACTAAAATGACTACAATATATTAAGATTAAAACATTTACATGTAGCTTCTGTGAGACCAATAATTAAAACACGCTTGCACTGAAAATAATTATAAAATTTTTCAGGATTTAAAAAAATAGAAATTTTGAAAAAAACATTCATAAAAATTTCAATAACTTTACTAAACCCGAAATTAAATTCTTAGGAAAAAAAATCTGTAAACATATGTGCAATTAAATAATTGCTCAATAAAGTAAGTTATCCATTTTATTCATGCTTCTGCTCTATAAGTAAATTATAATATTTGTCACATCGTAGAGTTTCGATATTTGGCAGGGCTACTTTAGCCCAAACATTAAGAATTTTCAAGTTTTCCAAAATGAACATCTGAGCAATATTCTTAATGCAACCAGCTACATCAGAAGGAAAACGGTTAGTTATGATCTCCAAATTGAACCTATCTTGGAATTCAATAAAAAAACATAAATTAAGTTCTTCGAAAAAGAAAATTTCAGATTCGCAAAGAGTTGTTTTAAAAACCAGCATATGATAAAGCTATGCCAACTGTAGGAAAAGGTCTAGATATGCAATCGATAATGCCTAAATAAATTTCCCGTCTATCAAAATACCACGAATTAATCGCACCATTGATAGTCTGGAGGATTAAATCTTTCAAAAGTATCCCTGCACAGAATCCAAATAACTCTACATGTGACGAATATTTTCCTGGAAGTTTTCCAATATTAAATAAGAAAAAAAAATGCAGTCAATCAGTCTATAAATAACCTAAATGTCATTTCGCTATTAAACTGGATAAAATAAAATATATAAACAAAAGTGCGGCTTTTCATGGCATTAGAGATTCATGCTCTTGTCTAAATAAGTACCACTAATTTCAATCTTTTCTGTAAATTTTCAAAACATAAGTTCGTGTTCCAAAATATAATGTGAAGGTGCTGGTGTTACACATCGGAACTCTGAAATATTAAGATGCTGTCGTTCCAATTACCATCTGTGAAGGAGCCTTCGCATGCAACTGGCAGTCATCAAGAATCAAAAAGGAGCAAAAGGAACTGTAAAATTGTGCACACGAATAATAAATAATATTAATTTAAATTAGTTATTGACAGCAATTGGTTATGAACTTTTCGTAAAAGGAGCTGATAAATGCATTTAATTCATGGTGCTTGGATTGAAATAAGAGCAAACTTCAAATTTGCAATGACAGTACCCATTTTTCTCATCAAATTTTAAAACTACATGAAAATTTATTTCAGGAAACCAATTTTCATGAGGAACCGTCTATTCGTTTTAAAATTAGGATGTAATAAAATGTTGACATTCTATCGTTAAAATTAAATTTTGAACTTTTATTCATATCTTAAAAAAATATATAGTTATTGACCTATATTCTTTTTCTTATAAAAATGTCATGTATTCTACACACTTTGCTGAAAATTAAAAATGAAAAAAAAAAAAAAAACTAAATTTTAA
The DNA here is from genome assembly GCA_026543055.1 of Argiope trifasciata. Taxonomy (NCBI): domain Eukaryota; kingdom Metazoa; phylum Arthropoda; class Arachnida; order Araneae; family Araneidae; genus Argiope; species Argiope trifasciata. Next base: position 399,396 of record JAPMOQ010061751.1, on the reverse strand, counting down.
TGTGAGAAAATTTATAAAATTAGCGTTTAAAAATTCTGAATTGCAAGAAATTTTTATCATAAATCGAGAGATGGGATCATTTGAAAGGGGCATGTAAAATTTCTGCTCAGTTCTATGAGTAGTTTTTCTGTGGCACTGATTTTATTGATCTCTGGCATATAAGGGCACATTCACAAATTTCAAATTATCGGCTATTTTCATTTGGCATTAGAATGCTTCTGTCAAACAAATATCGCGTTCAGCATTGTTATAATGCAAAGATATATATACAATTCCATAGCCCAAATAATATGAAATCAAATTAAAAATTTCACTTCCATAATATTGTTTTAATATTTGTTAATAATATTATGTTAATTTTATAAATGTTTAAGATAGTTACTGCTTTTGTAATAAGTTGAAATTTTACTCATCAGTTCATATAATACCACATTCACAAATTCCAGGAAAATGGGATTTTGTAATTATTGCTTTCTAAGTTTAACTATTTAATTATACCCAACAATTATTGCTTTATCATTTTAACTATTTAATTATATTAAGAGAAATAATTTATGGATAACAAACATCGCATTTTTTAATAATAAAGGTGTGTTAGTGTTTCTGTGTGTTAATTTCATTTAACATACATACTTACTAGAATTTATTTAATTAATGTTAATTGAAGCTGAAATTAAATTAATATGAATTGAAATTTGCTAATGTTAATGCTTTACTAAGTGAGCAATATATTTTACCCGTCTCAAATTTCAAAATATTAATTTTCCGTAATTATAATTTTCGGAAATTAATTGTAACTATAATTAAATAACAAATTTGAATGTATAAAAATACTGCAATTTGAATTGAATAATAATATTATAATTTTTTTTAAATAATAAATATTGTATTTGATTATATACATTTTTACTCATACTAAAAAATTTTCTGTTTTGGTGTTTTCAGCGTAAAATGAATCAGACTCAGGTGCGATTTAAACGAAACTTTTAGTGCTCTTGAATATTTTTTTAAAGAATCAAGTTTCTCTAAAAATTATCATTGCAAATATTTAATCATGAATGAAATAATAGACTATTTTACCGTGTGGATTGAATTTTTAAATATGTCTTAAAAATATGCCAAAATAATACTATTTCCATTTCCCAGACAGTATCTAAGCCTTGCACATTTAGATATCGAAACAACTTCTTAACAGAAAATATACCTCCAGTTGTAATCATGGTATATAAACAAAAATTTACCCTCATATATTTTTTTCCATGATTAATATATACATGACATCAAAAAAGGAATTGCAACACAAAATTCCCACCTTTGTACAGTTTTAAACATGTGAACAAGTCTCTGAAAAATTTTTAGGCAGCGAATCTTTTAATATCTCTATCGCTAAATGGTATTTTTTAGTTTTCACATAGGATGATTGATTACAAAATAATCTGAGGTTCTCCATTTTTTCCTGAGATTGAACAACTATCGGCGGAAACTGGAAATTTGCTCGGAAAATCCTTAATATGAGTACTAAGCATAAGAAAATGCTTTTTTAAGGCAGATTCTCCTTGGAATTTATAATTTGTAATAGAAGCAAATTAAATTTATTAGTATATGATTAAAATTGATGATGGCGAGTTATCTACAAAATAAACGGTAACATTTCGTTCAAGGTTTTCAGATGAATTTGGCAAATAAAGACGTTAATATATACTAGCTAATCACCTAATTTTTTTTTTCTATTTTCTGTGCACGCATAACAATGTATTCGCAATCAGTGTAATAAAATGACAAAATTCTCAACAAAAAACAACTTCTTAAATAGCGCAGTTTGTTACCCTATATTGTACACTATTGAGTGATATTATATAATATTAAACAATATTCTGAATATTGATCGATGCCATAAAATATTATACAATATCTGTGTGCTAATAGGGTTGACCTGAATAACTATTCGTGATATTCGCATTTGTAAATAATGCGATGTAACGACCATGTAACGTGATTGCTGTAATTTAAATCAATCGTGTGCAATTTATCTCTCTATAATTACCATAAAAACGTCAAAACATGAAAGGAAATACATGATAGATATTTAACAAATTTAATCTGTTGACCATCCAAAATATGTTTTTTGTATTTGTTTTAAATATAGTACCAGATAAAAAGTTGGAAATTTAAGATGAAATACGATTTTTTTCGTGGAAATAAAAAACCGTTATTTTAAGAATAAAGGATTAAATTATAAAGGTGTTGGTAATAAAATTGAGCCTTCAAGCAATTTGATAATTTAATTACTTCAGAAATAATTTTTAAAAGATGAGAATTTAAAAAGAACATTTTATAATCGTTTAAATTTGAACGATTTTTTTGTTAACGCTATTCTACATAAGCACATGTAATGTAAAAGAAAAGCCAGATCAATATTTGCATTCGATATTTTTTTATCCGATTTTGTTGAAAAAAGACAGAATTTATTTGAAACAGAAAAGTGTCCACATCTCTGACAATTAAAATCTACCACTAGAAAATAAAACCATAATAAAAATAAATGTTCTTCAGTTTTAAATAGAATCATAACGGTCCATTCACAAAAGTGAGAACTAAAAAATAAATTTAAAAAACACGGCTCAGATTATATTTGAAAGAAATTACTATGATTTATTTCACACAAAAAAGCATTAAAATAATGGCGATCGACAATGTAATGGTCAGCGCTGGTAGAATCTGAATGGTCTGGAATTCTATCGAATCATGGGCATAACAGGTTGTTTGATTGCGACAATAAATTTATTTTTACTCTCTGTTTGTTGGCAATCGCACTTTCTTTACTGTCTGACATAAATACATTTTGGAAGGTCCAAATTGTCTGAGGTGTAAAAAAAAATTATCTCGCCTTTTCGAAAGCTAATGAACAAGTCTTTTGGTCACTGGTGTAAACATTGATTCCTTCATATGCTAACTTTTGAGAAAAGGGCGATTTGAAGAAGACGGACGCTAGTAAATTTAATATTGAAAAAACTATTCAATGTCTGTGATTCCTTGAACTTCTTATTATTATAATGTTAAAATATTATATTCAATTCAATATTATAACTAATTTTAATATTTGTAAACCAATTCAATAATTTTATATATATATATATATATATATATATATATATATATATGTATGTATATACATATATATACATAGATAGATATAGATATATTTGGGACAAAAGCATTAAATGAGTGAAACCAATTTCCAGAATCATCAAAGATTAAATTATTTCGTAAAACCGAAACTAATTATGTCGGAATCGAAATTAAAATATAATTTTGAATTAAACTACAAAAAAGTAAACAAAAAAATAGAAACTAAATGAAATAACAAATATTTATGAGACAAATATAAATGAAAAATATTTAGTAAACGAAACAAAACGAAATGAAACCAAAAAATTGGTATAGAAACTAAAAATTATTTCAAATTCGAACAAGATTAAAATTTCATAATTAAAAAAAGAAACTATCCTTATATTTAGTAATCGGAATGTTTGAGGTTTGACACCCGATTCTACCAAAAAAGCGTGTAAACGGGGCTGGTGCCCATTAAGCCAGTCACAGCCAAACGTCCTCCATGCTGGTGTGGTGTTGAAGATGGGTGACTGTTCAGGTATCGTTCTTGTCATCGGAACACGGTTCAAAATGACGAGACCCTTTCCAAAATAATCCTAGTGTTACTTTGGAATAGGAAATCAATACATTCAAACTAAAACAACAACCAATGAAAAATTTCTTAATTTCCTTAAATAAGATTATAAAAATTGTAATTATAAATTTAACCTTTTCATGATTAAATAAAATCTTATTATTCTTTAAACTATCTTGGTTTATTTATTCACTCTGCACTGTATATTAAAACTATTAGGGAAGGAATCACTTATTCCACGTTTTAGTTAAATTCAGGACGTTATTGATAAATCAAACCATTAGGAAAAGAAGATGTGATTATTTCAAATATGGAGAAAGCAACAATATTTCTTATTTGAATAATGAAGGTAAAATAAAGAGGAATGAGCATTTAAATTGAGGTGAATTTCAAACAAAAGAACCGGATTTTGTCAGAAATTGTTTCCATTTTGATACCGCATCTCATTTAAGCTATTGATTTGCCATCACAAAAGAAATCTTTGAATATGTGGAAAAGAAAAAGTAAAATTAATTTTAAAAGTAAATAAATATATGTATTAAATTTCATCTATTTCGTTCTTTAGACATCTATTTCGAGGGATGTTGCCTCTTTAAAATTATATGAAATGGGAAAATAAGTCATAAAACTTATTTAATATTTATTCATTGAATTTCATTATAGAAAATCTATGTAAACATCTTATATATTATGTATTCAACAAAATTCAATACCTTTGAAAACATGCACTGGATTAAAATTGCTTAAACAGGTTTTTTATTATTATACTAGACAATTTCTCATATTTCTCTGTGAAAATTTTTTATAATATATCAGTTTTTCAGGTAAAGTTTTGATATATATATATATATATATATATAGATTTATATTACTTCAGTGCATATTTTTAAAATATGTCAATTTTATTAAATTCTCCAAATTTAAGAAAAATTAAAATAACTAACATTTTTAGGAAATTTAAATGGCCTAAATAAGAACAATTTTAACTGATTAAATTTTTGACTTAAAAATAAATTTATGTAAGTTTGGAAAGGAATTAGATAGTCAATTTAATTTCAGCTGAATTATTAGTGAGATTAATTTGGGAAAATTAGTGAGAGTGAGTTATAATAAAGTCACTGTTAGTAAAAAGGGGAAATTCTATCTTAAAAAAATACCCCTTAAGCTCATTATATTACTTAATATAAATTGATAACCATACAATCAAACAAAAAAAATAAGAAGGGGAAAAACTGAAAAATAAATTTGTAATCCTTTTATTAGTTTTTATCTTCCAAAATTAGCAATTTTATTTAGTTTAGGCATCTATTTCCAGATATCTCGAATCTTTAAAAATATATAAAGTGGAAAAATAAGTCATAAAACTTATTTGATATTTATTTATTCAATTTCATTAGAGAAAATCCATGTAAACATTTTATTTATTATGTATTCAAAAAAATTCAATATCTTTGAAAAGATGCACTGGATTGAAATTGCTGAAACAAGTTTTTTTTATTATTATACTGGAGAGAGTTTCATATTTCTATGCGAAACATTTTAGAAACATATCCGTTTTTGAGGTAAAATTTTTATTTCTGATATAATCATTTTATATAAAAGAGAATAAATAAATATTCTAGTTTTCAATTTTTGCCAAAATTGCAATATATATGAAGTATCTAAAAAGGAAATAGACATTTTCAAATGCCCCTCTGAAATATAATTTATTATTTCGTTGTAATAAAGTCATATTCTTTAATTAATTTTGCTTTGGGCAAAAAGTTATTTATTAAATTTCTTAGGATATTTGTGGTCCAGAGAATTCACAAGAAAATTAATTCTCACCTGATTACATTGAAAACAAAGAATCAAAGTTGAGTGCATGAATAAACAGGGTCTTCTGCATAAAGAGCATGAAATAATTAAATATTTATCTTTCAAAGCTTTGCAATTTCTCCAAGAAAGCTTTCGACTTAATGAAAATAACTTCAATGAAATGAAAGTGAATACTGTTCCACCTAGTGGAATGATTCTCAATACATTGAAAAACTCTTACTTATTTAAGGTAGCTCCTGTAATAAATCATAATATATTCTATTCATTGTATAAACATAGCCTGAAACAAAGCATAAGGTTTTTGGCTATTTGGAGTTATTTCTATAGAATCATTATTTAATAAAATATGCTTATTTAAATCAGCTTTTAAATTTTCAGGAACATTTTACATTGCAAGTTTCTTTACATATATAATCAATATAATACTCACCAGTTTAAAATTTATCTGCAATTTAATTATAGACAGTTTCTTCCTTCCAAAATAAGGTCCTACTACAATGAAAATATTATTTCTTGACATAGAAATTTCAACGATATAATGAAGCATATTTCAAAGTCCAAATCGTAATTCTAATATATTTATTATACATAAGGAGTATAAAATAAATATGGAGTATTAAAAAAATGTAATAGAAAAATGTGTAATAAACCTATATTTTGCTCAGTAAAAAAATCTACTTAACACTGTGCTTGATCTAATCGCGTACAAAAATTTTAATGTTATTAATCTATGTTATTAGATTTCTATTTCACACTTTGACAGATTCAGTGTTTTTGGTTTAGAAAGAAGGAATTAAAATGTTTTTCACAATAATAAATTTTACATTTTTACTTTTCTTTTTCCGCTACATATTTCTGATGGCGATGTACACACACACACACGTGTGTTGTGTGTGTGTGCGTGTGTGTGTGTGTGTGAGTGTAAATTCAATATGTACATACATATAGAGTGAATTTCCATATCAAATAGAATATTTCTTAATAATATAAATTCAATTATTAATGTTTTTGAAAATAAATCGTATTTTCATTGTTATAAATAACAGAAATAAAATTTCGGCAATTTTCATTGAAAAACGCCATATAAAACATCTCACTTGACTCGTGAGATTTAATATTATCATCTCAAATCAGAGCGTTTTCCAAACCTTTCTCACAAACGAAATTTTTTGCTGGAGAAAAAAAATATCAAATAACATATAGAAAAATAAATATCTCATTAAAAATGAATTTGAGAACCTTTAAATACAGAACCACCTGTTGGCCCAATCTACAACCATGCGAGATTGATTTAAATCACCAATCAAAACTCCCGCGCGTAGAACCGCTAAGCTGCGATCTTAACAATACTAGAGTTAGCGCACACACCCACGCGCAAAAAGAACGTCTGAAAAAAGCGGATCAAACAGGTGTGGGATGGCCTCCCACGCCCGAAACACTCACCTCGTTCGAACTCGTCGCTCCACGGCATCGGCCAGCATGCACCAAATGTAATCAGGGAGTTGGGCGAGCGCTTTAACTCTCGCGGTTACGGTTCCGTTTAACGTTCAGCGCCCCCCGACGGAGTGGGCAAAAATCGATAGGCCGACCCGGGGAAGGCCTCCAAAGAATTTCATCCGGCCGAGGAATATAATTAGAACACCGCAAGGCACTTCAGAGGGGGGGGAGGAGGAAAGTGAAGTGAAAAATGATTGACACGACGCGAGGAGACTTCGTAGCAATGGGGGGGGGGGGCAAAAACTGAGGAAGTGTCTCACCGACACCTGTGTGTGTCTCAGTCAGAGAAATGGTGCTTTCCGTTCCTGAATTTCGAATTCATTCAGAAATAATACAAGTTAAATGACAGAAGAAAATTGATTTTATTCATTCATTCAATATTAGAAAAAAATTACCCCTCAGTTCTTCGGTTTTAGAGCAATAATAGTGCATAGAGTTGCTTGTAAGTCCATTGATTTTATAGTTTTAGTTTAGTTATATTAACGTCATGTTTTGAGGCAACACTAGGGTCATTTTAGGACGGACCTCATTATTTTAAAGTACAGTCAGATGACGAGGACGATACTTGAACTGGCACTCCCTTCTCCAAACTTCCACACCACACTTGAGGGAGGACGTTTGATTCCGATGGATGTAAGATATCGTACACCAGACCAATGATGATTGTTTTTTGGAATCGGATTTCGAAACGGAGATCTTTCAGTTTTAATATCCAGATCTTACAACCAGACCACCATGTCCATCTAGCATCCCGCACAAACCTCGTCATTTTGAGCCATGGTCAGAGGAAGAGGACGACACCTGAGGTGACCCCCCTCTCTCCACACCACACCAGCTGGAGGACGTTTGGTCTGACAGATTCAACGAGCATGAGACCCCCTCACACGACGGTTCTTCGGAGTAATCGAGGCTCGAACCTGAAACCCTCCGTTTCCGAAGCCGAGATCTTACTATTTGGCCACCATGGCCCGTGAGTTTTCACGAATCTCTAAAGTTGGATATTGCGTGAAGTTAAGAGTTCTAAAGTAGAGCTACACGACAGTAATGATGATTAATTAATATTCTTTCTACATTAATGCAATACTACCAAAATTTCCAGCTCGATTTTTTTTTTGCCCTTTATGCATGGGTTTTTTTTAACACTTTGCCACTTTTACCTATACTAGATGATACAAGATTTTTAATCCTATATTCACCAAATATCTTTAATAATGTATCACCTTTTCTCATTCAAAGATTAATTTCTTCATTCATCGGTGATGTCAAAACTACTAAAAACTTCCATCTGTGGACCATCTAATTGAGGCCTCATCTAAGGCTCAGATAGATGCCATGCAGAAATTAACAAAACTTGGATATTGTTCCGTAGATGTAACTCTACACAGGACATTGAATTTTTCTCGTGGTATCATCACAGATTTAGAACTTTTTAATGGTTCAGAGAAAGAACTGATTGAGGAATTGAATTCCCAAAAACTCTGTCCAGCTCATCGTATAAAAATTAAGCTTAACGGAAAATTAATTCCAACAAACCATGTCATTTTGATCTTCGGTAGCCCTGAACTCCTGAAATTTATAAGGGCTGGCTGCATACAATCAAAATTCAAACCTTATGTTCCGAATCCTCTGTGCTGCTTCATTCACAGGGGACTTGCCGCGGCAGGCTTCGATGTGCTAACTGCTCGGATGATGATCACGAAACCTCAGTTTGTAACTCGCAAGATTTTAACTGCTCTGGGCCCCAGCCTTCTTATTCGCGTGACTTTTCTTTAATGGCAGATGGGAAAAGAAATCCAAATCATACATGTTAAAAGAAATACTTCCAACACAGGCAAGACACCTAAACCTGGCCTTTCTTATAGTGTTCTCATGAAATCAACCCTAAAAGGCACTGGTTCTCAGACAGAAATTATAGACATTATTACTTCGAATACCTGTTCCTGTAAACATTCGGCTCATGAAACAGTAAAAAGCAATCGTTTGGAAAAAAACTGAAAGCAATCGAAATGAAGCTTCTATTTCTAAATATAATTTTCAAACTGTTTCTCAACCGAAAGATACTGAATTTTCTTTAACTCGTTTCACTAAGAAGAAACGAAAGAAAGCTAAATCTCCAAGTGTCCAAGTTGACACTTGGACACTGACATACCTGCTAAACCTCCAGAACCTTCTTTTTTTCTGTATTCTTCAAATATCACATTTCCCGATGCTTTTCCAAAAACACATTAGTCATCTATAAATACAACTTGATAAGCTATATTTCACCCTTTCCTTAAAATAAATAACAGTTTGTCAATCAAAATAAAAGATGGAACTGAAAATTGCTCCTATAAATAAAATAATATCACAGAAGATTCTAAGTTTACTATGAGAAAACACTTCCAAAAATGATAAAATAAAAGTTTTAATTTAGTCACAGAAGATGTATTTAAAATATAAACAGTTTATGCTATGATAGACATGCTTTTTATTATATTAAAAAAATGTGTTAAAACTCTATCGTCATGTCTGTCATTCGTTTATTGATACAAACATGTTTTGATTTATTGAAAGTAAGGAGATATATACAAGTACATAAAACTGGAGTATAAATGTACACAAGATAGAATTTTCTTGTATATAAATATATACAAGAAAGTTAAAGTACATGTGTTTTATATTTTTATTATTTTATTATTCATGTACGAGCAATACCACTAAGCGAAGTCGGCCATCGAAACTGTCGTCCAGCAAACGGGTTTCGGGAAATCTGTCTCAATTCGTTTGTGTAAGCTCCTGCGTGTTCTGTCTCATTTATTGGCAGTTAGCAATAACTTGGTTGTTTTTATACTGAAAACTATAATTAGTTTTAAAATTATACTTTTCAGATTGATTGCAAATAAATTGTTCATCAAGTATATAAATTCATTATTGTGTGCTATTGCATCACTAATTCAGTCAAGAAAGATTTCAATTCTATTTTCTTCCCTTCAAATTCTCATCTTTTATCTTAAAAGGGAACATCTTCAAATTGTTTTTATCAATCTCAAAACTCTTTGTTTTGTTTACAGCTTATTATATGCCGTTAAATTTTAAGCAAACTTTACACATAATAGCCTAAAAATCTTGCTTTTTTGAAGGTTTTTTAATATTAATTAATTATGGTTGAGAGTCCTAAAACCTCCAAAAGAAACTGAATGCAGGAACTTAAAAACTAAAAAAATTAAAATTCTCTTTCTTCTATACAAATAAATTAGGCAGAAACCACAGGTACATTGTTTATTCCAAAATAAATATTTACAGATAGTTTATGTGCAGTTTTCAGGTAATTGTTATTATCTGTAAGTGTTCATGTAATCTGTATTACTTTTTCAACTATGAGTCATGCTCAAAACTGACCACTTGTGTACTTTACTTATTCTTGCATCATTTTTGATAACTGAAAAATTAACAGATAAATTCAAAGATCACTTCACACTAGTACTTCTTTTACTAATAACTTCATACGACTTAATACAACTATTCAAACTAATAAGGATTCTTTTTTGATAAGGTAAGCAAGACAGACCGTATTGAAAAGGCTCTGCATTTCAGTAGAGTTTAAAATCGACATTTTGAAGCTAAAGGAGAGATATTTTGAATGGACCTCTTAATTTAGGTTAAAAGGAACTAAGCATTTCTCACCAACAAACGAATAACACCTCAAAAGGATTTTAAAACTTTTTTTAAAAAACATGGTGTATTAAAAACAGATTTCATATAATATTACACATCCTGTAACAGTATCAAATATTTACTGATAAAAATCAAGACTGCATAATTTACATACAGAAGGCTTTTCAACAACATTTATATAATTGAACAAAAGTCCTCTCAATTTTCAGTTCAGGATATATTCAAATTAAAAAACGAATTTCTTTTTATAGAAAAACTGCAATGCTTAACCGTGAAATAGAGCTTATTTAAAGTTTATGGTATTCGACTACGTCAAAAACATTTGTTATCGACCGTATGGGCGAATTTTTTTTCTTGTAGTTCAGACTTTCCTCTTTTCAAAATAGTTTATCTTTTCAAGGAAGAAGAAGCTCCTGGCCTATCATTCAGAGTCACGTACTTTACAGCTAAAATTTTTATTTCACTTCAGTTTTCTTAAAACTTTAGTTTTCATAAAATTTCTTCACAGTTAACACGAAATCTCAAAAACTAATAAAGGCATTTTCATAAAACTTTCCGCATGTGTTTAATATGGGCAATGAAATAATCCAAAAATTTATTTGTTGGGGAAATACTTTTTCATTTACAGGTGTTTTTAAAAAGTTTTAAATTTATTTAAAAAATTCACATATGCCTATATTTTTACCCATATCTTCTTTGCATCTCAAAACTGCCTTTAGATTATTATTTATATCATTAACCCTTACATTCTATATCTTGTGTACGAAGAAAAATAAGACTGCTGCAGTACAATTTTTTGTAGAGTATTAACCATTTTGGTTAAATTTCATTAAAATTTACTACAAAGTTTTCTATTTATAAAAATGTATTAAATTTTTTAATAATTTTGCTGTATTTATAATATTTTGTATTATAATTCACAATATATCTAAAAACCATAGTTTTAGTTAAAAAAAAAATTACTTTTGAACGTAGTCGGATACCATAAGCATTTTTTATACTTAGTTGTTTCCATAAAAGTCATCCTAAAAATTATTTGAAGCTACAAGAGGTAGTTACAATAGATTTGGCTATACTAAACGAAATTATAAAAATCAATATAAATAAGTTATTTTTCAAATAATATTTTCCTATACCATAGATTCTAACAATTGATTTTTGGTTTCGAAAAAATGCAGTATTCGTCATTTTTAATGAAAAGACCCCATTTACCGAAAAAATATTTATTTATAAGAAATTTGAAACAGGAAAAATTCTATACAGTTATTCACGTTGTATTTATATTCCCATTTTATTCTAAACATTCTAAAATGTTCCCGCATTTGATAAAAGTTTTCACGGAATTTGAAAATATTCGCTTGAACAAATTTCAGAATTAGTACAGCATCGGTTTATGTATTAATATTGGAAATTTTCGGCAAACGTGAAGATGAATGAGATTCCAGTTTTCTAGTAGTGCCGGTTATCGAAAATCAGTAACCTGCGGCGTGTTTGAAAGGAAAACACGTACTGCCCTGCCTCTAGTATTTCCAAACGAAGAGCAAATTCATGGATATTTCTGTAAGATTCATTATTTGCAAGCGAAAAAAAATGGTTCTAGAAATGGAAATTAAAAAAAAAACTTATTAAACAGTTTATTAAAGCTATCAACAATATCCCATTGTTTCTGTATTAGAAAGCAGGAACTCTTAATTTACATTTATTGCCGTAATCATCAATATTTAATTGGGGGATTACTTTATAATACAGTTTGGATAACTCGTCATCATTTAGTATCTGATCTTTTGAGCATCCAATCTCCGTTTTATTTTTATCTGTTTGGCATTGCTCTGATGGCAATTCTCTTCCAAGATATTCACGATGTTGGTTCACAATAGAAAAGAAAAGCTTTAATGACATTAGTTTTATCACTTCCACAGAAGAGCATTTAATTTTTGCAAAATTTTCAAATGATCCTCATCAGTGTGTAAGAACATTTAAGGTTACGTAATTCTACTTCCGCAAAATGAGGTGAATTTTTCCGATGAATTACACTGTAAATGTGTTTTCTGCATGCTAAATTTGTTTGTATCGAATCCTCTTCCACTGTGGTTAGCGGCTATTTGGAAGGTTAGGGAAAAAGTTCAGATATCGGCTTTAATATTCATCTACAATTTAAATTTTAAGATTCACATCAAAATAGCTGCAGTATTGCTTTAAGATAGGACGCTAATAGGACTCTACACATGGCATCATGCATCATCCCATATAAGGGACTCGAGCAAATTTTGATCAGAAAATTAAATCTATACTTGCTGTGGGCGGATTCCTTCGTGACTCCGTTGCCTAACCACACTAAAAATGTTGCATATGAAAACTGAGGGATATAAATTCATTTAATCAATCAACTATAATGAATTGAAACGAAACACTGCCAAGTTTTGCATAGCTGAATGGTTATGAAGTAATACTCATAGTCAAGAGATCATGTGTTCTAATCCCTCTAGACTTAAAAATTTGTTTAACTATTTTTCCTTTATTTCGTGTGCCAGAAGATTCTGGACCTTTCTGTCATTTACCAAGATGAGTGCTCTGGACTGTCTCCAGAAAGGTATTCCGGAACTTTCCCTACTTGTGTAAAAGCTGAAGATCTCTTAGTTCAGAGTTGAGTTAATAGATTAATTTCACTCTACTTCCTCTGTCCTCTTTAGTTCTATCTACATGAAAAAAACAATATATAAAAAATAAGTTAAGTAAACTGTAGATGTCGACAGATGATAGCAACGGAAGTTTGCTGAGGTGAAAACTTGAAATGTCGAAACTTCCACAGGATGAACTATGTGTAACTATGAGCCAAAACTGGAGCCGAAAGTCCAAACTGAAACTTCAGCGCTTTGTAACTCTTTCGGCAAGTCACTATTTTTTACTTCATACTTCGTACTTACTATATTCATGATATATTCAGAAAGTTCATTAACATTTCAAGAAACTCAATACTTGCTGGCCGTTACTGAACTTTCTCCATACATAAAAAGTATAGTGCTTGAGCAGCAGTGACAAAGGTCTGTTTGGAAGAAAAACTGAGTGTTTTTAAAGTTATCAAGATTGCTACGAATTGCAATCCCGCAATAATCCTGTTTTGTAATTTTTTCCATTAAAGTATGTAAACTTGTTCTTATCCTTTGAACATTTTCTGATAGGTTTTTAAAAATTTAGTTTTTGAATAAAAACTTAAGGGAAATCAAAAGAAAAGCTACAATGTGAACAAATGTCAGAATAAATGAAGATGGCAATCATTATCCAAAAGTAAGAAAATAGGCTCAAAAATAATTATAGGGCACTAGCAACTTCATGAAAATATTATAATTTAAAATTAAGAAAAATGCTGAAAAGGTAAGTTAAATACAACATTTTATTTCGACTCTCAATAAATTTTTGTTGAGGCACACAATTAACTTTGATACTGATATAATTATTTTTTAAATCAGCTATCATTCGACTTCTAGTAGACAGAAAATGAAAAGAAAGGAAAGCATTTAAGTTAAAAGATTTTTTCAAAAAATAACTAAAGAATCGAAAAATACTGTTTCCAAGGATGGCTTTAAGAAGAAAATCTGGAAATCTCCTTAAGAAGAACAAGAAAGAAGCAATGATTTCCTCTTCAGGTACTTTAAATCAGAGGAAAGAAGGAAAGACATAATGCGAAGGCTTATTTGACTGCTTCTCAGAATTCCAATCAGCGAAGACAAAGGAAGAGAGATTTTACTTCTGTCCGTAAAGACAGCTGACAAGAAAACTCGAAAAGATTTTTGCAATGCGAAATTATTTTATTCATTTTTTAAAAAGGTTATTATTACATTATTTTTATCCCTATTAATGACAATTATATTAGCTAGTAATAATAAATTTAACAAGGAACTTTTCACTTTTTTCACGAGAAATAAACAGTTTACAAAATAATGAATATTTCTTTACATTTATAAAATATTGAGTATTTTTCTACATTTACAAAGTAATTAATATTTCTCAACATTTACAAAATAATGAAAATTTATCTACAGTATTCTCTATAAGTTCATCTCTCGCAATTCGGTTATAATTAATTAATTCATCTATTCCGCATTTTTTATCAAATTTTGAATACGTTCATTCATATATAAAGCTTTTCAGATATTTAAAACAATTCTTTAACGGAATTCAAAGAAGCTTTCTTCATTTTTTTGGGCTTCTTTTACAGCTTTTCAAACTATTGGAGGAATTTCTTCGCTTTGCATTAAACTGTAATCCGTAAGACAGTTTATAGCTGCAAAAGACTTTCCCAGGATTCCGCATTTCTATTGAAGAATTTCAAGATGAAATTCTTTCTCTCAAAATTCAATTCAAATTTCTTTATTGAAAATAATCGTCATCAGGAATTCTGACTATTGAGCAAAATCGACAGCACAACTATAAAACTTTTTATCTACACAATTCACAATTGTTTGAGAAAATTGCGCAAAAAGATATCTGTTCAGAACAGCCTCTGTATATTGATTTAGTTTAATTTAGTTACATTAACGTCTCTTTGTAAAGCAACATTCGTCATTTTGAACCGTGGTCAGATGACACCTGAGATGGCCCCTCCTCCCTACACCACGCCACACTAGTGGGAATACGTTTGGCCTGATGGATTTAACGTGCAAGAGACTCCCTTACACGGCGATTCTTCGGTGAAATAGAATCTCGAACCTGAAAACCTCCAGTTCCGAAGCCAAGAACTTACCACCGGCCACCGTGACTCTTCCATTATTGAAGAAGCATGCAAACGATTTAGCAAATGCAACAACAATTCCATAGAAGGGCGGCGAGCCCTGTTCAAAGGTAGCACAGTCTGTTGCACTATATTGTAGAAAACTGTTCCACATTCTATGATATTAAACAATATTCCATAATATTAAACAATATTGT
>JAPMOQ010061751.1:359605-374124 GCA_026543055.1 Argiope trifasciata | reverse complement strand
GAGATATATCCAGAAGGCCCCTGATTGGTCCAGATGGCTTTTAGCCCACCTTCCGTCACTATATAAAGCAGCCAGTCGACGGTTTTGAAGGGGGAAGACAAGCTGAACGGTCTGGTGTTCAATCGAGAAGACAAGAAGCCCGGTGGTGGAGAATCGAGAAGAAGTGCTGCAGAGTGGAATCGAGAAGACCTGAACTTAGAGGTCTTTGAAGCTGAGTGGTGTACGGTGTTGGTTGACAGAGTAGACCTAAATAGAGTAGACAAAGGTCAGCTGAATCACTGCTTGTCGTATTCTGACGAAACCTGTGTCGTAGACGTTGTGACGTTGTCGAGAACGGAGCTCTCCTGGACTGAAGAATAGTCCCCTTGTGCGAAGTAGTGAGTCGGTGGCGAAAGCAAGAAGAGACAGAGGAGTAGTTTCAGTCTGTTCGGTCAAAACCTAAGTGAGTGTAGAAAAGAATCCTTTAAAGATTCCCTCTCCTGCTGAATCCAGTCTGGCAGCTTTCTGAACTGCGGAAGTTGTCACTAAGGAATTTCTACCTGTGGACTGCTGCTGCTATTGCGGGCTTCTTTCTGAAGTAGAATACTGCTGTGTATTGTTCTTTGTCCTCATTTCTGCTGTATATAGTTGTCTCCTGTATATAATTGTGTGGTAAATATTTGTTCTTTCCTGTCTTCGTCCTGTAAATAAACGTCGTTGTGTCAAAGGACTGGATAGGAAATAGGCACCAATATATATATATATATGTGTGTGTGTGTGTATGTGTTTCTTTAAGAAATGGTCATAACTTTGAAGTGGAAATGCTTCCCTCGAGTTATGTAAAAATAAGGAATAAATCAATGGGAAAAAATAGATAACTAGTCAAGAAAACTGTTCCTTGATTTTTTGCATAAATTATTCTAGTTTTTTGTAAACAGGAGCGAAAAGTGAAGAGATACTTCGTTGCAGAAATGTCCCCTATAATCGAAAAGTAACTTATTATTAGCAGTAAACGTGTTGCTATGTAGTTTTATTTCAATGATATTTACGGTTTTTAGTACTGGTCTTCTAAATTTGCTTTCCTCTTTGAAAAAAAAAATAATATCAATAAAAGAACATTAACAAAATTTTAATTATTTCTGAATTTGTAATTTTTATTTTTAAATTTAAATGAACAAAGTGAAATTAGAATGTACTTCCTACCTTTGCCTTTATATAAGAAACGAATAATTTTTAGTAATCTCTCACTTCTTTTTTTTTTATTAAGAATTTTCATTATATCTAATTGCTTTTATTATTGTATTAATCGGAGATGAATAACTTATTTTTAATACACATGCAATATATTATTGGTTTTTATTTTTGTAGGTATTTATCAATGGTGGATTCGGGAACAATGTGTTAGTCAACGAATATTCTATTAATTCAAAATAATTCAGTGTTTAATTATTCGTAGGCAATTATGAGAATATAAATAAAGGTCTTTAAATTTCTATATTCAATTTTGGACATTAGAAAAAAAGTTATAAAATATTATACATCAAAATATTTTATATTTCGCACTGCAAACCACAATTTACTTACTGTTAAAAATACTGTTTTTAGTATCGGATTCTACATAATGCGGTAAGAGAAAACGGAAAAATAAGCTATTTTGAGTCTTGAATATCGCTTATTTTCAGACATAAAAATGCTATACACTTTACTCTAGATCAGAGGTGTCCAAACTACGGCCCGCGGGCCAAACCCGCCCCGCCAAGTGATATTATCCGGCCCGCGGAGGGTTTTAAAACATAATGATGTTTTCGCCCAAACCTTTTCATTTTCACAAAGGTATATCGAAAAACTACGTGGCCAACAAAACGGAGTTGTTGTACTTGACCAAACACAAATGTCTATCGCGCTGTTAAGTTATAAGACTAAATTATTGATCTTCAAGCAAACGAACAAATCAAGGACAAATATAAGGAAGGAAACTTAATAGATTTTTATAAATATTTGGATGCAAAAGAGTTTCCAAATTTGAAGAAATTTGTTCGTAAATTCATTTCAATGTTTGGGACTACTTACGTATGCGAACAAACTTTTTCTCGAATGAAGTATTTCAGATCAAAATATCGAGCAAATTTATCTGATGATCATTTGCAGTCATTGCTTATGATTGGTGTAACAGATTTTGATCCCAACTATAAAGACATTCTTCAACAAAAAAAAAACAGTTTCATCATTCGCTTTAGAAGTTGCATGAAAATATTTCAATTTATATAAAATAATTATGTAATTATACTTTGTTTGTTTAGTATTTTGTATTTTCAAGTTACAATAAAATAGTATTAATTAATAGTATTTAATGCTACTTTACTCATAATGATATTTTTCAATCAACATGTGGCCCGTATAACATTGATCTAATTTCGATCCGGCCCGCGGCGCGAAAAGTTTGGACACCTCTGCTCTAGAGGAATCATTTATCCGTTATGGCATCCTTTGATTAACGACCAGAAAGGACTAACAATGTTAATTTATTTTTGCATATGAATTCTAGACTTTTAGTTAATACTTAGCTTTTTGAATCAGCAAGAGATGATGGAATATGCCCCGAATAAATGATATTCAATTTTCATAATTATACTTACTTTTCTGGAGATGAAGATAATATTCAGCATTACAAACGCCAGAGACCTCTCACCAATGAGCGAAGAAGGAAGATGCCTAGTAATACAACAAAATTTATTCTGTCTTCTGTAGCAATCCTCCGGCATCCAATGCCAAAGACATTTTGAATTTCGTCTTTCACCTCGGAAATAATGTTTTTTGAACTGTAACAGACACTAAAAGTCTTGTTGCTATTCATTTTATTGCAAGCAAACTCTAGAATTGTCTCAAATTTTTGAACGTGTTAGACTGTCTTGATCTGAACTGTTTTCTATGTTTTTTGTATTATTGTTTCACCTTTTTTTAATTAATTTTATCAATTCTTTTTCTTCTTATTATATTTTTACTCCTTTTACTTCTTCTTAAACTTTTTAAGATATTTATTATTTTCTTTCATTTTCTAATTTTTGCACTTTTTTTTTGTACTCAATGTATGTTTTATATTCTAAAAATTATATATTTATTTATAACATATTTTTAAATATGGGTTTTATATTGTTTAAGAAAAAAATCTTTCATTCCAAACACATGTGATCATTTTTTAAATCAATTTTATATTTAGCTAGTGGAAATGAGTAAGGTTATTGATATTATTCTCTAATATTGAATTTTGATTGCTTTGTTAAATAAAAATATATTAATTATTTACTTACACTTCATATTTTGCGAATCGTAAAATAGTTTTAAACGTGTTTTAGCTTTAAATGCATTTTTTAATACTTGCAAATCTGCCGACGAAATGTATCGTCTTTCTCATACTTCCAATTACAGGTGAGTTAAAATTTGTCTCGTATACCAGTTTAGATAGGTTGAACTTTTTTTTTAGATAGGTTGATGCATACCTATCAGCCTATTCCAGTTTATAAAAAAATAACTTTCCAATGTATATATATCAACCTATTCGAGTGTAGAAAAATTGAACTTTCTAATGCATGTCTATCAACCTATTCCAGTTTAGAAAAGTTGAATTGTCTAATATATATCTATCAGCCAAATTTCAGTCTATAGAGAGATCTGTAAGTGGGAGTATCTGAGAGGCAAAATATCTCGTTCATAGGATTGAAAGCTTAAATTATTGGTATCTCAAAGACTACGTGTAAACTTAATAATTTTGAAACTGATTTGCGTAAAATGAAGCGATATTACTGAATATATATATATATATTGCTTTGATTCCTTGGTTCTTTGAATTGAAATTTCATGTTTCGAATTTTGCATGTTATTTTCTCAACCAATGAAAAGTTTTAATTTTGAAAGAAAAATTTAATAAGAAGTACTTTAAAAATGCAAGTTAAACGATGCCTTAAAAATAGAAAGCCTCTTTATTTACCTTTTTCACCATCTTTTTTATTGATTCTTCAAACTGATTTTTATGGAATCTCCAAGTTATTTTTTTTCTGAACTTAAACTTTATGTTACTGCTAGCGTATGAAATATTTAACACTTAATCACATTAAGAAAATAAAATTCTATATTTTCTTTTAAATTCCAAAATTTCAATAACTTAACAGTTATTTTTTTATTTAAATTTTGAAAAAATTTAAATAAAAAAATACAAAAAATACCTATACTTTAATCAAGCCGATATAGTAAAAATATATTTTTAATCCTGCATAAGGCATTTATAAATTTATTTTTAAATTAAAAAAAGAAACAGTATACTAATTACTTTTAAAATGAGTGTCTTAATAATAAAATTTTAGATAAAACTAATTTTGTTGAAGCAGTTTCTCAGATTTCTAATTTTATAGTTTGCATTCTTCTAATTAAATATTTATATTATTCAAAACAGTGAAAATTTCAATAAACTTAAATAAAATATAACATTTAAAATCCTTTCAGAGTACGCCATGTATAATTCAACCCGCATTTTTTTTTCGTTTATCGTTTGAAGTTTTGAAGTGGGAAAAAATAATTTATGTGTGCAAGTATGAATAGCATAATGTTTCTTCCCAAAGACACCTTACTGATAAATCTCTTTTCATCTTTCAATCCTCATTGTAACAGAAACCTGCCCTAAACCAGACCTCCTGTATTAAATTTATCTGTCTCTAATTTACAATAATATATTTGGCAAAAAGGAACAAAATCTTTTAGCAGTGCATCTCAAAATTTTTTCTTAGATTTCGGTTCATTTCCTTCATCATTAGATTCTATAACTTATGTGCAAACAAAAATAAGATTGCTGCATTACAATTTTCTATACGTTTTGCTACCCATTTTTCAATTTCTCAAAATATATTACATTTTCAAATAATTTGGTTGTATTTATAGTATTTTGTATTATAATTTACAAAACATTAAAAAACTACAATTTTAAATAGTTTTTTTAAATTAATTTTTTTCAAAATTTTTCCTTCTAATGTAGTTGGATAACCTTAATAATTTGGTAATTGATTAATTAATCAACGTCCCATTCGATTATGACGATATTCCTTCTGACAACTGTTCCGTTTACCGCCTTTCTGACGCTTACCGTGAAGGCATTTAAATTATTAGCGTGTAATATTGTGGCCGGATCCCGCGTAGTTTGATTGCAGCGATTGCTGATAGCAAGTCGGTTTTCAATCGGGCAAATGCATTCGTCTACAAATCTGACAGCACACCGCTAATCCATTTAAAGCTCCTCTACGGCTCTGGCTCATGGTTATTAATTTGGGATCGGGCGTAAGTGGAATAACTGTGTATGATTGGCTGCATTTGCTATTAATCAGATATTTCCATTAAACTCAGAACATGAACAACTGTTGCTGTTTAGTTGATATCTGGATTTAATTACAATTTGCCTGTAATAATATCCTAAAGGATATGAATGGGGACAATAAACTTTATTACAGTAATTGGCTTCGTTTTTTGCTGAAGTTCGATCTATTGAGTTATACAGATAAAGCAAAAATTCTTTAATTTCATTTTTAGTTTTACCAGCGGAATTGTTACATTAAATTTTTATCCTCAACCATAAAATAAAGGAAGTGGAATATCATTTACCTCGCAGATAGCTTTAATATTTTATCTAATGCATATAAAGTTTTGGAGTATTTATATTCTGCTGTGTTAATTTCGTGATTCATTGATACTTGAATTACACTGTTCTTTCTTTCATCTTTTCTTTTTTCATTGCTAAATGACTCAATCATATTTGACTCATTTACAAGAAACTACACAAACTTCGGAAAAAAGCGAGGTGGTTTTATTATTCACTCTGTTTAACAGACATAAATCTTGAAATCTGACATCTGATCATCCATTTTTTTTAATATTAAATCCGGTGTTAAATTTTTACTACTGCATGTGAAGATACGACTCAAATTTTATCTTAAAATCTGTAGAATCTGACTTAATTTCGAAAGTTTTCATGTCATGGTGTTTTTCTGTGGCTTAACTATGAAATATGCCCATAGTGAATATTTCTACAGAGAATTTATAAGGTTAGAATCAAGTTTAGAATTTATTATCAAGAAAATGGAGGAAAGTTTTCTATTTAATTATCAACAGAATAAAACATTGATATTTTTAGAAACCTGTAAATTTGCATCCCTTCACAGTTTGTTGAATATGGAAAGAGCGGTTTACGATCATCTTTGTTGAGAGCACTGACCGGTTGCCGTGTCAGTGATGTCAAAGATTGGCGACAAATTTGGCGGCTTGTGACAAAATTGCTATTGCTGGGAACTTCGGGGAATATTCGGGTTACTGCTGGGATTGCTTCGTGGATTATAAAGATACATCCAACTGGAACTAGGTTACTCTTGGTTGGTCCCGAACCTTCTCTACTCGCCTCCCGGGAACTATAAAAGGTCGGCAGTCTCAAGCTGCAAATAATCATGATGTGAATCGGCATTAGAATTGAAGTTGTGAAACGATTTTTAGAGAGGAAATCGAAGCAACAGCGGAATAGTGAGACGAAGTGCCAACGTTGTTTATTGCTGAAACTATTGCTGAACAGAGCTGTGTACCGAGTCCTGGTATTTACTATAGAAGCAGCATCGAGTAATGCGATGGGTAGTCAACCGTGTAGTAGTGTATCGGCAGCTAAAGAGAAGCTAAAATGTAGCTAAAGCGAAGAGTCATTGGCGATTTTCAGCCGTTTGGAAAGACCTAAATTGAATCATTCCTCCTCTGCTGAATTCTTTCTAGCCGCTTTGAATGCTATGGCTTTTATTACTATCGTTTACGACTTCTGGATTACTGTTTGTTTTAATGCGCTTCTTTGTGTTATTCTGTGCATGTCTCATTTGAATATATTTGTTGTCAGTGTCAATAAAAGTCGTCATCGTCTTCCACTAAAGGGCCGTTTATTTCTGCATTGACCATCAAATCAAATTACTACGGAATTAATGAAACATTAACAATATATATCATATTTTTCGACAGATCATGGAATATAGCCCAAAAGTAGATTTAATCACCCCGTTCTTCATTCATGATTATTATTCGATAAAGAGTTAATTTCTTAACACATTCTGCCAAGATTATATCGCTCGATGCCGAAACTATTTACTTAGATAATGAGAAATAAAAAACATTGAAGAAAGGGTAAAGATTTAATCAATTTTATCAATATAATTTTCAATAACAAAAATACATTATTTTATTAAAGCAGAAGTAAACCATAGCGTTGATTTTACATATAAAATATGCATTTGAACTTTGATTTTTTTCTTTTATAGGGAAGAGTTGGCAGCTTTCTTAGAATAACGTTTACATTTAAGCATTAAATACATTATCGTTATCTGTTGGCAATGTTTTGTTCAAAAGAAAGAACATTCCTTTGATATTTATAAATACGTTCCTTCTTAAGTCGCAGATTTCTATCATTCAAATCTTCGGATAATCATCTTTACTCAAACAATAGCATTAAAACTTCTTTTTCATCCATTCGCATTTTTATAAAAATGCTTTTATTTTAAAGGATAAAAAACAGAGCTTTAGCAATGATTAGAATCATTGACATTTAATAACTCAAGAAAATCCTTTGTCGGAATGATATATTTTTATTTTGCATTAAAGTATATCTTACATAAGCCCCTATTTTTTCTGTAAATAAAGCTTTACGTCTGCAAAAGTATTGATTAAGATGTAAGATTCGAGTTTTACTTTTATTTTTATCTTAAAAATGTGTATTTATATATATTTTTTTTCTTCCTAAAACTCTTACTTTTCAGGACAAACATAAATTTTGAGCCTTAGCTTGTATATAACGGAAAAAGGAGCAGAGAACCTAAAAATTGAAGCAAAGGATAAAGTAAGTTTCTATGAAGAAAGCCTTTTATTACAAGAATGTATTAGATGCTTTCTTTTATTTTACATTTTTATCGTTTTCGTAAATCCGAATCTTTCAAGAGTTAAAGTTTGAGAGGTTTCCCATTCTTATGACACAATAATGGAATTGAAACAATTTGAAAATAAATACTACTTAAAATATAAACACCTAAGTTAATTGAATTAAGTTTTTCTCATTTAAAATCTTTCTCTTTTGGTATTAAAGATGCGTAAAGAGAAATAAACTTTTTGAGCCTCGTGGCTGATAAATCTGCCATAATAGCAAATCAATATACTATTGCGGTTCACTTCTAGTGAAGATATGATATGAAACCCCAATCAACAAGTTTCAGTAGAAAGCAACGAAGGCGTTCATTAACACAAAGAACACGAACACACAGACAATAGATATTTATAGCATAGACCATAGGTTCCCAACCTTTTTTGAACTGGTGCCCGCTTTTCAGTGAATATTTCAATACCACCCTCTCTCACTCCAAAGAAATAAGAACGCACATAATGCATGGGAAGAACAAGAATTAAATTAAAAAAAAAAAACTAATAGATAGAAAATCGTTGGAACTGAAACGCTACTGAATTTCTTCTTTATTTAAAAAAGAGGAATAAGTTTTAGCTTGCCTGTTATAAGGACAGACAGGGGTTTTGATGAAGCGAAGTAAGCCATAATAAATTATTGCTTTTTAAATAAATAAACTGGCAATGTCAGATAACAATCAAAAAGCATACTTAATTATATTAAAATGTATTTTGATTAAAATTTAAAGACCGAATTATGAAGTATTTCTTAGACTGTATTAGGTTCATCTTTCCATGCTCCTCAGAGCCATATCAACGCCCCTTAATTTTTTCTGGATCTTATACCGTTCCCCGTTGGGAACCTGTGGCCTAGAGGAACACAGGACTCCAAGCAGCAGCACACTACAGTAAATAGTATCCCACAAGTAGTAATCGACCACAGCACAAAGCTGCCAGACAGAATCCAGCAGCACCCTACAGTAAATGACTGTAAACAGATGATTGTAAAACAGTCTTTACCGTGATAGAACTAACTGTACTGGGAAGCAACATTACAAGTTTGTAAGAAAATTTTTTCCGTTAGATAATTTTTGTGTCAATCTTTCTGCATCTTCGCATTCAAAATGTGCAGCTCATTGTTAATGGGAGAGCTAGAATAGACAACTCTAATTGCTCTATGATTGTTGAGTTCTTTTTTCTTAGATGAATATTTTGAATATTTATTGCTTCCTACTCTATGATTTTAGGGTTCTTTTTTCTTAGATGTATACTATGAATGGACAACTCTACTTTCTGTATGATTTTTTGATTCTTTTGGTTTTCGAAAACCAGCTGGTTAAATTTTGTTTCGAATAAATTTCTTGGATGTACGTTCATTTCCATGTTTCCACCAAATTTTTGGACATTAAACCCTTGATATTTTAATTAAGTTCTGGTTATTTTGTACATGAATTTTGATTCTATACGCGAATTTAAGAAACAGCCTCATAAATTAGCACTATTACAGACGTATATATCACTAGTCTATCTTTCGCAATATTGAGATTTCACTTCTTTTTCGTGTTATAAACTACACATATATTAAGCAGAGTCCTTCATCTTCAACTTTCAACAATGGAAGAAAATCAACTGGATTAAATATTGAATGAAATAATAAGAAGGGTATATAACGATTTGAGTTTCCATGTGATATAATTTGTTGTTCGAAATTGGGCAAAACATGAATGTGATGTTGCAAATCTATAATATTGCTTCCCAGCATGATTAGTTCAGCCATTTGAAAGTTTGTTTGTTTCTTTAACGATAAGTTTTGTTGTATATAGTCGGACGCAGATCAGTGTTCTCAGGGCTTGACAATAATTTTGGTGACTATTTGGCGACTTTAGGGACAAAATAGATAATACTGGAATCTTCCAAAATTTAGGCGTCAATGCCACTAAGAACCAACATATGCCGGATTGTGCCATATCTTTTGTTCCCTGCTCCGAGAACTATAAAAGATCGGAAATGAAGTTAAACACAGTCATGGAAAGAGTGTTCGAGAGGTTTAGAGTTGCTCAGTTGGATCAGTCCAGCGAAGAGCAAGTGTAATGTGAAGCTGAAACATTTATTGAATAGAGCTATGTGCCGAATCCTGGTGTTTATTGTAATCACAACATTGAGACCTGTGTGGATAAGTCAGTTTTTAGTAGCCCATCGGCAGTTGGTACAGATAATGAGGGGAGACAGCGGAAATTTGCGGTGGTTTGGAGAGACCAAAGACAGAAACTACGCAGATTTCCTCATCCTTTTGAACACTATCTTGTGGCATTGTGTGCTAAGGTTGTTATTACTACTGATTATAACTAGTGAATTACTATTTGTTGTACTATGCAGCTGTGTGTTTTCTGTGTTCTCGCGACTGCGTATTTGTTGTCATTATGTTAGTGCCTTCGTGTTAATAAAGTCATTATTTATTAAAACTGTTAAATATCAGGATTGCTTCTTCATCGACTAACAAAACGAAAGAACCTGAATTCATAACAATACGCAACAGTTTCCAAAATCTGTGAATTTCCGTATCTTCCTATATATATATATATAACGCAGCAGTATTTTTGATCCACTATAACTCCATTGCTTTTTGAATAAGTTTATTTATTGTAATGATACACATTTTAATAATAATGTTTAAGTTAGAAAGATTACATCATTCCTATGAGTTTGTAGAATGGTAACGGAATAATAATTAAAATAATGTTAATTATTGCCAGTAATTAAATGTAAAGCATAAATTATTATTACGTAATAAATTACGTTTTACATTTATTTTTTTCAACAAAATAAGGTCATTTAAAAAAACCATGACGAGACATCTGTTTCGCATATCCCCTTTACATTTTTAAATCGAAAGCGATGGAAAAAGATAAACTACATCAGTATTAAATAGTCAAGATAAATCATTATAATGAATTGATTTAAGTTATCGAAAATTCGGAAATGGAAACCAGTATCACCTTTCCAATGAAAATAAATAAATAGCATTTCATAAAACGCAAGAACAGAAAGAATTTTTAAATATACAAATATTCAAAATTTAACAATTATTCCAAGTGGACTAAAAGTAGAAACACAGTAATTAATACTAACAAACATAAGTATTTAGTTATCTCTGAATTATCTCTACAAATATTCAACGAAAAATATGAATGTTCAATGAAATTATTAAGCAAATAACAGAGCCATTGAATAACAAAGCATAAATATCTTCTTTCATCAAAATCTCACCTTTCAGACATCAAATCATCAGTTATATTCATATTAATACAAGAAGAATACTGAAAATAGTTGTTAGGGATACAAATTACAAATTTTATGGGATTAAGAAAGGGATTAATCATAAGAAGAAACCGCAAGTGCCGTTTTTGATTTCGAGCAATTATTCGCTCGACAGCCACAATACTCTACAAGTTGTGCTCTCCTGTATGTATTTATTTGCTTATGCTCAGAAAATTATGAATAAGAAACGGACTACATATGATACGATATTTAAATGTGATATTTTCGTTGATTGTAAAGATTGTGTATTGATTTCTTGAATTCCTGCTTTAGTAACTTTTAGAGCTTGAGAACGGATAGTTTTGATTTAAAGATTACAAAAAAAAGTTTTCATTTAAAATGGTTTTTAATTATATCTCTGAAGTGAAATCGGAAACATATTTGACTTGATGTTAGATCCGATAAAATTAATTTAAAGGATTTGCTCTCGGAAACGTGAGCAAATCCTACATATTTACTATTGATTAATATTAATTTGTGAATAAAGTAGTAAAACTAGGAAAAATATTTCTTTGAAATCTTTAAAGGCCACAAGCCACGAGAACATTAAATATCGAGTCAAAACTTCTGGCATCCGAAAACTCCTTAAACTTTGTTTCTGGTGGAAAGGGGAAAAAAAACCATACCTCCATAAAAATGATCGAATGCGTGCTTTTTGAATGAAAAACATGAAAAGAAGAATAAAAAAATATCTTTGAATTTCAATAGACGAAGGAAAACGTATCTTCGATCGAAAAATATTTCAAAAACTTTTGCAAACGAATCGAAATCTTTTCGGTCATGAATTGAAAGTAAAAGTGGTGGAAAATTAGAACTTGGAAACGTCCATCAATGGAATGGAAAATAAAGATAGAATTTTTTTCTTTCCCTGAAAAGAAAAATGGAAATTCTATTCATGAACGAATCGTTATCCATTAGTTTTTGTTGGAAGTATTCATCTGAGCGGATTAATCGGCCTTTCATATTTTTTTCTTGTATTTAAAAATGCATTAGAAATAAATTAATTTTCAAAATATATCGTAGCTTATTCATAAAAATTATTTTTTAAATAAAGTTTAATGATATCAGTTTGAATTCTTATCCACCACATCAGAAAAAAAATGCTTCAAAATTATTAAAAACTCAATCTTCAATCCACAGATTGATATTTGAATCATGAACATTCTAGTCAATTTCATATAATTAAAAATACAGTTCAGAACGATTCACAGTGAAAACATACTGCCATTTTGCAACATCGTGTAGTTTTAAATCTGCTTTATCTAAGGAAAATCCTTTTATAAATGAATCCATAAGGAGACATTTTTGTGCTACTACATAACAAAACAAAACAATGTATATTTTAGGCTTTTTAGTTGTTGAACTGTTCTTTTATATATAAATTTAAAAAATCGGTTTCCGATTTATTATGGAATGAAAATATTAACATTTTTACTAGTTCTATGAGAAATAGTAGAAATTATTCTTATAATTATTCCTCTTCAAATAAGCCAAATTAAAATCCCACTTATTCTATTTCCAAAGTTTCTCTTAAGTCAGGTGGGTGGTTATTCCTTCAATGATGATGTTTTTTGTTGCATCTTTTTTTATTCTCTCTTATTAAAAATCTAAAAATGTTTCTTTTCATTTCTTTTATGATGAAACGTTCTTCTGAATCGATAAAATGAGCCATACGACTGGCACAGTTTAGCCAAGGTTGGCTCTTGCGCTACTAAAATTCCCAAACAACAACAACGATAAAAGGAAAAAAAAATGCTTACTCTGTTGTTGAAAAGTGTGCTACATATAATAAAAATTCTATCTCTCATACATAATCTAAAACATCTATACGGGCATTCCATTTTTCACTCGCATTCCAAAAATAAAAGATATTAGAGGAAATAAGGAATGTTATTAATAAGTTGTAATGGTTTGTGCATTTTCTTTTTCAATATACTCGACAACTTATTAGATTTGCAACAAATAAATTTATAAAGATTCAAAAATTGAAATAGTAACTTACAAAGCAAAATGATGTAAACTTACTCAAGAAAATAAGGATAAAAATATCACTTTCAGCAAACGTGCGTCTGTATAGAATTAAGAAAGGCATTTATATGATACTTAAATAGAGGAAGACAATTAGTAAAATGGATACATAATAATGGGTGGCATAGCAATGAATAGAAAACAGTCTGCAGTCCGTTACAAACGATGATCTAATAAATCGACAAGTGAGAAAAATTGACACCTTTATTTCCTTTAGTCGTGTTTTTACCCCGATGTAAAGAGATATCATTTACTCAATATCCTCTAGCATATTCGAGAAATTTTATTATACTTTTTCCAAGTTATATTTAA
The DNA here is from genome assembly GCA_026543055.1 of Argiope trifasciata. Lineage (NCBI taxonomy): Eukaryota > Metazoa > Arthropoda > Arachnida > Araneae > Araneidae > Argiope > Argiope trifasciata. The sequence goes on along the minus strand of JAPMOQ010061751.1, from coordinate 360,534 downwards.
TTTTAAATATAATTAAAGTGAAATATAACTTAATTAAAATTAATTAAGGCTTATTGAAGCCACATTTTACTTTTGCATGAAGCCTCTGACTATTATCAATACTGTCAATTTTATTTACATAATCACATAAATAGTTCTTAAATAACAATTGAAAATTATCTAAAATTAGTGAATACTAAAAAGATGCAAATGGTTAGATTTTTTTTTCTCAAGCTATTTATAAAATTTACTAAAATGGCCAAATAGTTAATAAATACTTTTCAAAGATTTCAAACGCGTGTAGTAAATTTCGTATAATGAATAAGAGTTTAATTTAGTTAAATTACATAAACGTTCCGTTTTAAAGCAAAATTAGCGCTATTCTAGAACCAATTTCGTTATCTTGAACCACTGTCAGATGATCTGAGGGGGTGTCCTTTTTTCAAACTTCCAATTTGGTCCCAGCATGAATTGCAGCTTCCGACACCCGCTACATGATGGTTCTTCGGCAGAATTGTGTCCTTAATTTCAAACCCTCCGGTTCCAAAGTTGAGTCCTTACCACCAGGTCATTGTACCTTTCCAATGAATTAAGAGACAATGCTTTAAAAAGGAGTTGAAAAAAATAATCGAAAAAAAAAATGATACAGCTTTCACTACTAGAGAACTATGATTCATTTTATCTAAATTAGCTTAAAGAAACGAAAGGAATTAACAAAAAGAAAAAAAATAGAATTAGTTAAAGAATATCTCACAGTTTTTCTTTTTTTCTTTCTAGGAAAGTTTTTCTTTTCAGGCTGAATGAGATTTTAAGCCCTTATACGTTTAAAATCTCGTAGAATGTATTCATTCATTTCAATTAAATAGAATTTATTCATTTCACTTAAATTCTATAAAGGATTACATTATTCATTGGATTACAAACTTTATCCTTCATTGGATTATTCATTG
>JAPMOQ010061751.1:263761-300788 GCA_026543055.1 Argiope trifasciata | reverse complement strand
ATATATATATATATATATATATATATATATATATATAAGAAAATAATAAACATAAAAATGTTGTAAGAAATTTATTAATATTAAAAACATATTTGCTCAAGATAATAATTTTTATATTTCAGAAGGCAATTATTGTAAATAGAAAATTGTGCAAAACTGTTTTTTTTTTCATTTTTTCATAATTTGTTTCATAATATGCTAATAAAGCTTCAATTATCTTTTAAATAAATATGAAATTAAAATTTGAATAGTCTTTGTTTACTGAATATGAACATAGTGAGAAATAATTATGTGCCAAATAACTAAGTCACTAACAAAAAATTATATAACCTTTTTTTTATTACTGTACATGCATATCATTACACATAAGTGTGTTGTGCATTATTTTTGCTCTGATGTTTAGGTGAAAAACGTAACTAAAGGGATAAAGTATAGTATTCATAGGTTGACAAAGAATTTACAAGAACGCCAACATCCATTACACAATCTGAAACCTAGCCAGAATGTACAATTAATATTGACAAAGAATACAATTAGCAATCTGAGAAAACTGGAAAATTTTATTCTTTGTTACAAGCTTTATGTACATCCAGTAGTTTAATAATTGGACATGAAGAGTAACGTTACGAGCAAAGTCCTCAGAAAGCAACAAAGTCGACAGAAAGCTCTCCACTCATCCGCGCCGAGCGGAATAAATTAATCCTCTGACATCCCACGATTTCTGCCAGCAACACCCACGCAGGAAGATTTATTCCACGCAACAATTTTGCTCGGGAGGAATTTCAAAAGCGCGTTCGCCTCTTCAGTGCTTGTTATTTAATGCATTCTCTACGGAAATTTAACTTTTAAATCAATATTTGGCAAACATTCATTGGTAATGCGTAAATATTTTTTAACAAAATGGCATGTTTATTTAGCTTTTGGTACTATTATTATTGTATGGATATCTCAGAGTTAAGGAAAGATCTGAAAACTGTAAATAATGATTTAAGTACAATACTGATGGTACCAGGTCACCTAAAGTCTTTCTAAAGATTTGGAAAAGCTCAGAAAACTAAATGCATTTGTGGAGAAATGGGTACGGTTTACCACTATTTAATGGAGTGTATGGAGATTTCAGAGTTAAGGAAAGACCTGAAGGTCGTAAACAATGATTTAAGCACTGCACTGATGGCACCACGTAATCTCAAAACCCTGAAGGTTAGGATGTCAAAGATGGACAGTTTCCTTCCAAATGTTTGAGAGTGGGCAGGTGGGGAGAAAAACAGCTGTTTATTATCCCGAAAAGAATGCTAGTTTGTCTGATCGGTCCATGAAAGGTTGGACAATACTTATTCAGTAGTCAACCACAACCAATCCTGTCAATACTGCTACGTTCAGTGGTGGCGGGATGGTCGACTGAATACAAGAAGAAGAAGGTACTATCATCATTCTCTTAGATTCAAGAATGGCAACTAGTAAACTTCCAGTTCCTTATATTATGTATATTTGTGACGGTATTCCTAATGTCGAAGATAATGACAATGATTTACGTACCATTGTACTGTCTCAGTGAACTACGAGGAAAGTAATATTGCAAAAACTGCTACTGTTGATATATATTTAATTCAATATGACAAATCTAATAACGGGAAAACACTCCTTTTCTCGAGAAATACGTCAAAAACCCGAAATACCAGTTACAAAATCATGAACAAGATATACAGAAATTCCACTCCTTCGTATCATTTATAACATAAGTAGACAATAAATAGCTAATTGAATTTTAGCAACAGAGCTCAATGATTACAGCTTTAGGCTGTATTACTTCATAAAGCTTCCAGCTTTATGAATTTACTTAACTCTAGAACTTCTAGTGTTTTCATGTTCTCTCTTCAAGTGGAGCCATGTTACAAAATTGCTCAGAAAATTTTCCAAATTTCCGAAGCTCAGGCCTTTGAAGCCGTAATTCTTCTGTTTTCTAGCATTGTGATTCATGCATCAAAAATCTCCAGCTTTAATACAAAATCACTAAATGGTCCCCAATGTCGGTGTACTTGATCTTACATTTATTGCGAATTTGCAAAATAAATACATTTCTTATCCAAAGACTAATATACAATAGATAATTCGTGACTCATCAAAGACTGCACCAGATTCAAACCTAGTTTTCTGAAAACGAAGTAAAGTCATTTTGTTGAAATCCTTGCTCTAAAAGGTTGAGGTATGAAAGACAATCAGCGTTTTGCTATTTGGAAAAAAAAATATGTGAATTGAATTAAAAATTAAAAAGGAAAGATACATTTATTTCATGTGTGTGTGTTTCAATTTTTGCATGTTTTGTTGCACTTACAGTTTATTTTGAAAATGTTTATGATTTGTATCTGATTTCTTTACATCTCGGTCAAAAGATTTGTGTCGTGAAGAGCTATTGGATACTGGTCATAATTTCGTCGGTGTACGCGATGAATCGAATCATTTATGCAAGTTCGTTAGCATTCTTGTTACTTCGGTTCGTTATCTTAGGGAAGAGAAAATTGAATGGAGCTTCACTCCCAACTTCACCGAATCAGCACACTCAGCAAATAAATGAAGGTCAGGAGTTTAGTAGTTTAAATTTCATTTTCTAAATTCAATGGTCAACCTAAAATTGAATTACGAAGTAATTCTTAAAATTCCGAATCAAATCGGAATGAATCAAGAATCAATTATCGGTCATTAATACTTCTTTCAAACTCTGACGAATTAAAAGGATTATGTAAACTGTTCTGTCTTTGAGACGTTTTTTTTTTTTTTGTTGTTGTTTTTTTTTCTTCAGGATACGCACTTTTTCGGATGCGCACTTTTTTTTAGAACTTGGACACATTTTCTTAATTCTTAACTATTCAGTTTTGTAATGTCTAATGAGATTTGTAGCAATGAAAATCTGAGTGTCCGTGTAGGTTTTTTCTTCGTCAATAAATGTTAATTCTTTATTCAATATTATCTTTTACTCTTAGAGTTATAAAATGGATTTTAAATGTTATATCATAGATAATTAAAACCCTTGAACCACATAATAGATTTCGAATGGTGCGACTGCATTAAGACTTATTTATAGAACGCTTTAGAGACATAGACGTCAACAAAGTGCTCACTTTTAAGTCTGTGAACCAATTTATGTTAGCCATCGATTTTTTTTAGCCAAGTTTGATAAATTTTTATAAATAATTCTCTGAACCAATGAGTTACTAAAACAATTTAATTATGCATATGGCAAAGAAATTATCTCATTCATTTACAGGAGAAAAGTAATGTTTTCAAACGAACAATATCACTATTAATACAATATTAAGAGAAAATAACAAGAAATATTATACTTACTGTCAAGGAAGATAAAGTTCCTCTTAACGTTTGCTTGTTAGATGAATGGTTAGATTATTTTATGATAAATGCATTTGGTTTCAACATACCTTTTAAAAACAGAAAAGACCAACATTTACAATTTTTCAGTAATCTATAATTTTAAGAAATGCATTTCTTTTACACTTATAGGCCTATTTATAAATGTGATGGTGATAAATATATTGTTCATTTTCTATGCGCATAAACTCAGTTAAAGTATGTGAACAAATTGTTGAAATTTTCTTAACTCTCTCCGTAATTGGTACTATTCTATGCAACATCTTGATAACATTCATAGATTTTTGCACATCAGGAAAGTATGTTCGTCCTTACTTGCTTGGATTTTTTTTTCTGAAATTTAGATTACACTTTTGGCAATACTTACATCTTTCTTTTCTCACAGAATACCAATATGTTAAAATTTTCTCTCCTGGTGTTTGAAAGTATCTCAGTTTCGCATTCATCTACTTCTCGTGTTATTTCCCAGTCACGGTTGAACACAGAATTTTGATATCAGTCAGCCAAAAATATAAACCTGTCTTGTATATTTGTAAATAAACTCTTTATTTTAGTTAATACATTATTTTAGTTAATTAAATAATAATTCTCTTTCAAAGTCTTTTAAATGAAAATAATTTTTGAGAATTTTTCGCTGCTTTTAATTTGATATACGTTTTCAATTTGATTAATATCTTTTAATATATTTATTCCGTACGTGATTTTACACTTGGGAAAGCATCTTGGGATCTTTTAGATTAAAATGATTTATGAGAATTTCTTGCTGCTTTCAATTTGATTGAATACCTTTTGATATATGTATACCGTACGTGATTTTACATTTGGGATAAATATCTGAAAATTTTTCCTAAAATATTAAATTTTAGAAAATGCCTTCAACATTTATATATGGGAAAGGTGTACCAACACATTAAAAGCCCAGAACATTAAAGAATATCTTCTTCATTATCATATCAGTAATTCAAAAAATTATTGGAACTGCGATCAAATGCACATCTCACATGAATAATAATCCATATAATTTGAGGACAAATTTGAATTTGCGTCAGAACCCCATTAATTATCCAAAAATGGCATGGTTTTGTTTTTCCTGCATCAGAGAGTTTAATAAATAATCATGTGACTTTAGTTTCAAAAGCCTTAGATATAACGAAAATTCAGTTTCTAGTTCCAAAAAAAATCGTTTCTTGTTCAAAAATTAATAATAACAATAATGTCGTGGGTTAATTACAGAAGTCTTGGATTCAGAAAAGAAATTTTAGTACCTGAAATAAATTTTAAAACAATTACCATTATTTTAATTTCATAAGTCTTGGATTCAAGAAAACAAACGGCTTTTTTCTACATCCGAAATTTAGAAAACAATGCATTGTTTAGCATCAGAAGCATTCTCTTCAGGAAAACAAAAAATTTGGTGCAGCAAAATTCCCAAATCGTACTCACTTATAGAAGGAAATGGTGGTAGAAAAGCATTTTATAACATAGATGAGTTACATAATCTCTTCAAAGCATCCTTATTAAACAGTCTATTTACTAGAATTAAATAAAGAAAAATTAGGGAAGAAAAGAAAAAATACGAAACAATGAAGTATCGATTAAATATATGTTATAAGGTGTTAAGAGCAAATTTAGGTAACCCATAAAATGTACCGGTTAAAGAGGTTACCAAACTGAAGACCAAAAGAAGACAATAAACGGCCATAATATTATCCAAAAGGACTTATTTTCATGCGAATACCTTTATTTGCAATGTATTTTATTCTCCCTCATGTTTTTCTTTTGTTTTAAATCTGTAAATGCTCAGAATCCATAATAGAAAAGAAAAACGTTCGAAGCCAAATGAAAAAAAAAGAAGAATTCATGTACCTGTAGTTGGGAAGTATATTTCGATTAATTTACAAAATTTTCTTCATCTCATAGAAAATCATTTATTTTTGAGTATACCGTAATATGCCTTCTTTTATCTATATTTTGCTTCATAGAAATAAAATTCCCTTATGTGTTAAAAAAACTAATATTTCTGTATTTATTATGTTTTTGAACATCATTAAACATATTATTTAAGCACTAGAAATCAATAAAATAATTAATGAAGATTACTTTTATCTTCTAAACCACGCATTAAAAAAAAACTTCTCACTGTTTCTCTCATTGCTTTGAGCTGCCAAAAAACATTTCGAGAAAACTGTTTACAATCCTCATCAATGAGGCAGAGTGTTTACATAAAAAACGAGTCGACGACACTCTCAAGAATTTGAACCGTAAAACATCTCCACTGAAACGCATCATTTTCGACATTTACAGCGGACGAACGGAAGATCGACCCATAAATAATGCTTTTACAGCTGACGAGGAATTCTCAAAGCTTTCCAGTCAGAAGTACAAAATTTGCATATTTTTCAATGCGAAGGTAGCGACACGCCTACTCTCTGCAAAGAATCAAGCAGAGGGGCCCAATTCTGTGAGTTCAAAGTTCGAGAATATTTTTTGTTGACGTTTCATTTCCGATTATAATTTTTATACTGGATAAAAGAGATTATTGGTGTAAAGAAATGTGACTCAGCAAACTATGTTTTGTGGTGAAATAAACATATTGATTTTAGTTTTTTATAAATATGCTAAATTAATTTAAGAGTGAATTATAATTAATGAGAACAAAAGTTTACTACTATCCTATTTTTTGTCTCATCAATTCATATGTCTCTACAATACTACACTTTATATACACCAGCGGGTGACCGAGCTCCGCTCGGAGAAAACTGGTATCGAAGCTAACTCGAAGATTTAAATTTTCAATTGTGATTTATCAAAACAATACATGCCATAAGAAAATTTGTGAAACCATTGGTGAAAAGATAACCGGTTAAAGTGCACCATTGTAAACTATTCTAATCAAAGTTAGAGTTTGGAAAGAGAACTATTCTATACAAAGGTAAAGTAAAGGTAAAGATTGAAGTGTGTTGAAATTCAATATTTTTGACAAATTTATTTAGAAAAACCAAACATATATGCATACATAAGAAACATATTATAAACCTATAACAGCATAAACATAAAACTTTATTAGTTCGCCATATTGGCTATAGATGGCAGCCCGTTACCGCTTGAAAATTTAAGTAGCCATTATGGCGAACTAATAAAGTTTGAAAATATCCTATCTGTAACTCCGAACTGCTCGACCGTAGCGCTTCAAAACTGGCGCCAATCGATTGATTCCTTGTGGCCAAAAACCCCAGACCCCCAAGTTTACCGGAGTTTATTAATTCTGGGTCAATTTTCGATTTGGCAACCATTCCTCGTATTATAGTATTAGATAGATACGTATTGTGCATTTAAGAAAATGGAAATTTTACAAGTACAAGTGTGGAATTTTGATTGTAAAAAGAAGAATTAAGAGAAACATTTTATTAATTCTACACTTTTAGACTGTGGGGTACAATTAAGGTCTCAGACTACTTTAAAAATACTGATTATCGACCATACTGACGAATATTTTTTATTGTTATTTGTTGTAGTTTAGACTTTCCTCCTTCCAAAACAGTTTATCTTTCATAGGAAAAGAAAAACATAACCTATCATCCAGAGTCACATATATTTCAGCTAAAACTTGTCTTTCACTTCTCCACAGTTATGTCAAAAACTAATAGAGGTATAAGCATAAAAATTTCAGTTTGAGTTTTAAATAATATGAGCAAGAAAGTGAACCAAAAGTTTTTAGTGTTGGTGAATGTTTTAGTGTTTGCATACGTGTTTATAGAAAAATTAAGTTGTGAATTTATGTAAAAAATGTGTATATTTGCGCATAAATTTTTTTATCCATTACGCATATATATTTTCTCCCATAATTTCTTTGCATCTCAAAATGTTTCCTTGATTTTGGTTCATTTCATTCGTCATTATATTCTATAAATTTTGTACAAAGAGAAAGAGGATTTCTATTTTGCAATTTTGTGTAGAGTGTTAACTTTTGGTTTAATTTCATTAAAATCCAATTTCTTAAAATATATTATATTTTCAAATAATTTTATTGCATTTATACTATTTTGCATTATAATGGACGATACATCTAAAATCCATAATTTAAATTCTTTTTAAAAAGTCAAATATTTCAACAATTTTCCTTGGAACATATACGTTAAAACGTTTTCACTTTTTATTATTAAACTCCATAGAAGCCAAATTACTTTATACAAATTTCTTCTTTATTTAGCTGAACTTTGCAATTGTCCTATTGACGGTAACTTGTTACCCTGTTTTGGGGGGCAACTTGCAGGCCTACATATGATAACGTTTCACTTTTAATTATGCCCCCTAATAAGTATTTATAATTACCAATATTTACTGATTCATGACGGTCCATTCATCACCCAATATAAATGAAATGCTAAAATATTTCGTTCCGGAGTATCGGTTATCGGAGTCACTCAAGGAGTCAGCGAATTTCAGGACAATTAGTTCTGTAGACTCACGGCGTAAGTTACGTGACTTTGATTTATGATGCGGTCGGCATTGAAGGAGATTATTCTGGAAATGCGCGCTCGCGCTGTTCAAATGCGCTGTCACTCTCAGAGCTCATCTCGAAATCCGAGCATGAGGAGGTGTTTGCTTTGAAATGATGATTAATGAGCTGCGATGAGCCTAATCGAAAATTGATTGAGAAAATTCGAGCTTCAAGCGTTTGTTTCTTCTAATTTCGTAGTTTTGATAAATGGATGACATGGTAAATGTTAAAAAAAATGGATATTTTTTGTGTATTTTTAGTTTTATTAATTTTTTGCTTGTAATGAGCAAATAACTTATAAGAAATCAATGAATCATATCATTAATAGCATGGTATTTGTTTTTTTTTTTATTTATGGTCAAAACTGCCTATTTGACTTTTTTAAATCTTTAAATACATTTTTGTATTTTGTAGGCATCTGTAACAAAAAATTTCAATCTACATAAATAAAAATGAATGTTTTTCTATATGTATCTTATGCCTTCATCTGCGAAAGGGTTATAGGCATAGTACAATTATCGAAAACTGAAAAAAAATCAAATCTCAACCACATCTATTTACCAAGGATTTATCTCTAAATAACTCTCCGAGGAGATACAATAGATTCAGTAGAAATTCTAAATAAAAGCTAAAGGCTAATATTGTATTGGATACAATAGCTATATTGGAATAATATTGTACAAAAATGTCATGTAAATCTTTTTCTAATTTAATAACTGTATTACAGATCATGCGAGGAAGGTTTTTTAGGAGACCAATCCTGGGGGTTTAAAAATGTAATTAAATTTTAGCGTTTTTAGCAATAACTTCCAAAAATATTACAGGACAAATAATTTTGCAACATCTTGATGTTCGAAAAATTATCTTTTCAACTATATTAACGATTTTATAATATAAATATGTTTTATATATTTAATCAACTTTAAAAGAAAGTATTTTATTCATATTTTTATTATTAAACATGCGAATACTGAAAGAATATTAAACGAATCACGAGATAAAATAAATAGTTTTCACTACCATTCTGAAAGAACACCAAGTTTTACAATTCTAAGAGTATACACAAATCTAATATATAAAAATGAATATATATCCTAATTATGCCAGAAAATATTAAAAAATTGAAATACATGATGTTGAAAATCGATAGTTTTTTTCTTACCAAAAAATAAAAAGTTTGTGCCTCCTTTTTCTATTGTGGGATACACGATTGGGCGAATACGGATAAATTCCCTCCTTAGTGGTTTGATATACCACACCTCCCCATTTTAGTGTTAATAATGGAGTTGGAGGAAAGAATTCACAATTTTAATAAAATGATTTTAAAAGTTTTCAGTCCAGGTGGCGTAAGTACTCTTGTAAGAAATGCGGCCGAAAGAGAAAAAATTTCTTCATAATGTAAATTCATGTCTACTTAAGTAAATGGAATATTAATAATTAGGGCTATGGATGGCAAACACATTTATTCCTTTACTTATAATGTAGTTTCTCCTTAATCTAATCAACGGCTTAACATTGTGTAGACAATTCATGATTACCTTGAAAAAGAAACTGTGAAAAATATTCTTCATTGTATTATTTTTGGCCTATGCGAATGCTGTGCGAATGATGCATTCTAAGTGCGAATCAAGCATTCTTGTCAGAGATGATGCTCATGACACATATATGACTGTACATCTTGTGTACATACAGCGATCCCGCCGCCTCTGAACTAAGCAATAGGCAGTACTGTCAGGTTTTATTGTGTCTCACTGTTGTTTTTAGCTTAATTCTTAAATATTATTGAGAAATTCTCCGAACTATCATCCTCTTTCAGACAGTTGTTCCTGAGATGCAGGTGACCAATCTCTGACCTTCCACCTCCTTCCCCCTACAATTGTCATCCTGTTTCACGAGCATCATTCAATACTTTGAGGAAACCTCAGAATTCCCTGCATTCCTCTAAATGTGCATCTCACAACAAAAGAAATTCAAACAATGTAAAATTTGGAAAGAAATGCCAATGCCAACACCATGCCTTTCAATATTTTAAAATTTTCTGACAACTTAAGTAATTATTTTCAGCTTGTAAAGTTTTTTTTTGTTGGCGTCTTTGTAGTGCTTGCAGATTTGCCCTAGACATTAACATACTTAATTTAGTCTCCATCTCACATTGTAACTAGCCAACTGCATGTTATCAAAAAAATCTTTTTATTAAAAAACACATAGACCATTTTAGCCAGAACACAACTGCCTCTTTCTTTTATTCTTTTCGAATTCAGAATTCGTTATCACAAAAATTGTTTTAAAAAATAATAACCAGGAGATGACAGAAGAAAATGATTCATTCTTCCAGAACAAATGGTTCTTATTTCTTCTTAACACCAATTCCCTGAGTTCTGATTGAAGACAAGTTATTTACAATAAAATGCAATACTACTTAACAAATTAAATATACATGAAACGATCAAAACTTTAAAAAAAACAAAAGTGGGTCTTGCCACCACTTTTTTTAATTATAAATTTACAATAATAAGCAAAAATCGTTCCGCAGTGGAGAGCCGCCCCATCCTGGCTTAGGGGTAGCGTGTCTTCCTAGTGTTGCGGGCGTTCCAGTTCGGGTATAGTAGTTCTCTTCTCTTCTCTTCCCTTCTATTCTATCTGTGAGGACTGTGTATGTGCCTCCCTGTAAAAAGAGGTTATGCAAACGAATGTGAAGCATGAAGTAGCTGAGTCGTACTCTTTGCCCTAGTTGACGCTACTGAAAAACAAGAGAGGCTAATTTAGACTTAAAATCGTTGACAACAATCAGCGGGCTTGTCAATGATAAGTGCGATTGAAAACAACAACAGCAGAGGTTTTTTTTATAATTCTGAGACTTCTATACATAAATTTAAATAATGGTAAACAATATAGATTCGACTACCAATACATTTATTTCCAAGCATTCTTCCAATTTCTAAAAAAATTGCTGGAAATGTTTCCCATGTCCTGGTATAATTCAGATTATCAGTGAATGATATTTTCTTCTTCATCAAATGATTACTATGTTTAAAAAAAGTCGAGAAATACAATATCACACTTTTTTCTAATCTCAGTTATTAGTTTTTTCTTTGCATTCTTTTTTATTGCTATGTTCCAGTCTGTCCACGCTGGAGGCGTTTAAAATAACAATTTAATTATATTTATGGCCATATTAAAAAATGCAAGATTGGCCTTTTGAGTATTAAATTCAGTTGTTTAGTTTGTATAAAGATGATTAATTTTTTATTGGATTGAATGAAATATTTTACTAAAATAGGAAATTTTATTCCAAGTATAAATCGTAATTTGGATTTCCAAAGCTTATTTTAAATATATTGTAAATGAAATAGGATAATTCATTTCTGATATTTAAATGTGGGTAGTTTTTCATATGAATTTTCTTACAAACCCAATTTTATTGCTTTGTTATCAGATTTTATTCAAAGTATGAATTACTGGCAGAAACATTTCCTAATATCAATATCAAAAGAAAAACGCCAAAATCATTTAATCTTAATTTATCTTCGTAACTTAGAGCATTCTGTAAGCACATTTCCTTATAACCGTCTGTATCCCCTGCAGATTGTTTTCATCCCAGGACTTATCTCAAGAATTGCCAGATGACAAAAGCCATTTTAGACAGCCACCTCCCCCCCCACTTTCTTCCTCATTCGTGTGTTTTGTCCTCTAATCGCAGCCAGCAGCTTTTAATCTTAGACTGTCAACCATTTTCTCGAACATTATTTATAACTCTCTTTTTCTGGTCTTTTCGTTTTGTAGGTTCAAGACTAATCGTTCAGATCTAACCAAGATCACTTAATAACTTTCGTAGAGGATCAATTTTGTTCTACACCTCAGAATCATTTTTGTGGAATCTTTTTTTCATGCTATTAATTTCTGTCATAAATATTTTCATGCTACTTCAGAAATCTTTCGTTTTCCCTTTTTTCACATTTGCCCTTTTATACCTCTCATCACAATAAAAAAGGGGAAAAGATAATTTCTGATTTATGGTCCTTGATTCCGTTGGTGATAAAACAGAAAACAAAATAAAAACAACATTGAACTTTGGGTTGAAATGATCTGGATCAGAGTTAATCGAAAATACATTGCAAACGAAAAAGTACACTATACTAGTCAAGGAAGGTTTAAAATAAGAAACCCAAGAAATATCTTTTCATGACTTCAAACTCCAACTCAAGAACAAGACTAAAAAACTAATAATTAAGGATTGGCAGGAAAGTTGGAATAATTCCATCAATGAGAAGTGCAACCTATCAGTATTTTACAAACGTTTTATCTCAACCGAATTGAGTGTGATATTTATCTTCACCGAGTATACGCTCGCCATGGAGTGTTTTTTGTGCATCAAGGTCGTTTCTTTGACCAAAGCTCCATTTGTAAGAGTGGCACCGAAAAAAAAAATCTATTAATTAGGTGATCAAAGATTGTGTGCTGCGGAGATAACACACACTCAGTTTGTGAAGAAACTGGATGTCTCTTAAATAGGAAGAACTCATAGAAATTCCAGCCGTCAGATTTTGTATTAGGAACCTTTTGTTCAAGCCCTTGACTTTAGTTCCTTCCTAATCTAATACTATAATACGAGGAATAGTTGCCAAGTCGAAAATCGCCCCAGAATTAATAAACTCCGTTAAACTTGGGGGTCTGGGATTTTTGACCACGAGGAATCGATTGGCGCCGGTTTTGAAGCGCTACGGTCGAGCAGTTCGGAGTTACAGATAGGATATTTTCAAACTTTATTAGTTCGCCATAATGGCTACTTAAATTTTCAAGCGGTAACGTGCTGCCAATATGGCGAACTAATAAAGTTTTATGTTTATGCTGTTATAGGTTTATAATATGTTTCTTATGTATGTATATATGTTTGGTTTTTCTAAATAAAATTGTCAAAAATATTGAACTTCAACACACTTCAATCTTTACCTTTACTTTACCTTTGTATAGAATAGTTCCCTTTCCAAACTCTAACTTTGTTTAGAATAGTTTACAATGGTGCACTTTAACCGGTTATCTTTTCACCTATGGTTTCATAAATTTTCTTATGGCATGTATTGTTTTGATAAATCACAATTGAAAATTTAAATCTTCGAGTTAGCTTCGATACCTGTTTTCTCCGAGCGGAGCTCGGTCACCCGCTGGTGTAAACATTAAAGTAAATTTAAATTATTTTATGCATTTTTATGTTTTACAATTTAATATATAATGTAATATACAATGGTTTCTTTTCTTTTCTTTCTTTTCTTTAACTGTATGCGTTTTCTCTATTTGGTTCATTGTTCTTTACAAAGTTCCAATGTCATGAAGCGTCGCTTATTGTTTCGTTCTAAATGGGGTTGCTCATCGGTGATCCCTTAAATTCTTCTTTCATGGCCATGAACTTGGTCGAGATATTGCCTGCATCCAAGCCTTTTTTTACGTTCTCGCCTATTTCTTGATAGACTCCTTCTTCCTTTCTTTTTGGAGTGCGTGTTCTTCAACATTCGTGGACTGGTTCCAAAAAATAATTGAAATGTGTGTATCCGCGTTTGCTTTCCCTTTTCTGGTAATTATCTCTTCGATGTATTATAAGAATTAATGGATGTAAAAAAGGTGTGCAGAAAGGAAGTAGATTCAAAATTTGGGTATGCTACACATCTTGCGCCCCCGGTGCCTATAGCATTAAGTTATCTAACCTGTTTAAAGGGCACAAAATGGGAGAGGAAAAAAAGAAAAAAAGAAGAGAGAGATAAAAATAATAAAGAAAGAGACGACAAACCATCGCGGTATCTCCAGAGAGAATCCCATTGGTATCAAATTCTACACGACTCTATGCAATAGAGTGAACAATAATACTTAAACAAATACTGACTATGGGTTAAACATACAGGAAAATAAGAAGACCAACTAAAAAAAGAGATTGATAAATTTGGTTATGCTACACAGGAAGCAGAGGAAGAAATATACAAGAAAGTTTCTATCTCGTATGGCTGTTTTTATTCAGTTTAGCAAGATTTAGTTTTTCTCAATTTTCAAACGGATTACAGGATTTCATTGATCTGAAAATAGAAGGAAGACTATTTGTTATGGCTCAGTATTCACATGATAATTCTACAGTAAAGAATGATAGTTTTACAGAAAAAAGAATATTCGGAATTTGATTTTCTGGAAAGTAAAACTGTGAAATCATATATATATATATATATATATATATATATAATAGGAAGAGAGAGAGAAAGATCAAAAACGTCTCAGATATCTAAAGTAACTAATAGGAGAATTCGATATTTTTGTCAAAAATTTAGTATTTAGCCTAGTCACCGATATTGAAGAATTTTTTAAAAAAAACTATTGCAACAAAGAGCAACTATTCTGCTTCGTTTTGGGTCCGAGCTTGCATAAAAGAACAAAAATTTATTTTTATTTGGGTGAAAATAATATGTAATACGAAAAAGATAATATAACATTCTATTTTAAGAAAGCGGGATATTTTTTTTGTAATTTTTGGCAAATAAATTCTTTACATAACGTTCAGCAAAGTATAAAAATTCTCAGACTTAAATATTAGATTATCCCTATAATCTCTAAATATTTACATATAAATGCATGTTTACAGTTGAATATACTTAAAAATTTATATATTTATAGGTTTAAACTTTAAAAAAAATAATACATTCGATTTAAAAGCAATTAAATTTTGAATTTGAGTTCCTGAATGACCATTATTTAGGCGCGTATTCTTCATATTTATGAGTTTTCCTCCTCTAAGCTACTGCAAACTAATATTCCGAAAAGATTCAGCTTTTGTAAGCATTTTCTCGCATTGATTTTTCTTAGGGTTTTCTTTGTGAATATTTAACGAATAACTATTTAAATTGTCGTTTTTCTAAGGCCCCCTTCAGGCAAAGTCTATCAAAAAATTAAAAGCACATAGAAATATGTAATTTGTATCGTGAAGAGCAATTGAGAGTATTTCTGAATTACTGAATGTAGAATTAGAAAAAAATCAGGTACTCCTTTAATACTTAGTGCATACTTGTATAAGCTGCTTAATACTTAATACATACTTAGCGGTCAATACAACTTCTAAGTGCATGCTTGGATAAGCTGTTTTAACGTAGCTAAAAGCTACCATATTACAGATGTCAACCTTTTTTGTAACCTACTTTTTTGGAGGCGAGGAATTTTTATTTCTAGCGCGAGTTCTAAATTGTGATGCATAAATGGAATATTTCTATTCTTAAAATCTGGTGATTTTCTTTTATGCAAAATAATAATTTCTAGGTTAAAACGCTTTTTCATTTGTTACTAAATGTTTCATGACATTTTAAGATAAGATAATTTCAGTCACATTTAATGATGTTCTATAACATATTTGTGCCAGTTGAGAAAGCTTTTTGTCTTTGCCACTTGATTTATCATATAAGGATACTGGATTTTACGGCGCGATAAAATAGTACGACCAAAAACGACACCACTTTCATATTTATACGAAAAAAGGGGATAAAAAGTATCTAATGGGAGAAAAATCAATGTGAAAAAAAGAGGGAGAATTCCGGAAATATCATCATCCTTTTACGCATCTTACTCCTCAGTATGGTAATATCGTCAAAAAATAATAGGGATAATTTGTTACAAATTTCTAATATATTTGATACAAGATTTTATGTTTTTTCAATAATCAGCACTGAAGAATTTCAAAAATGTATTTTATTTATTGTTGATGCATTAAATATAGAATGAAATTCAACCTAAAAGAAACTCATCATGTTACATTAAATGATTTTGACGAATCTGCAAGTCTTCTGAGAAAATTAATTCAATAATTCTTCAGCTTTGAACCGGCATCATCAGCTTTGAAACGGAAGGAACTCGGAAAATTATTCAGTCTCCTCTTAAGAGTTTTGCTGATTAGATGATTTTATTCTATAATCATTGAAGAAATTCCATTTTGGATATCTGCGTGTTTTGAATATAACACAGCCTTCTCTTAAATTTAATAAATTTCAAAGCCACTGCTCGGAGGCTAATTCAATATTTACATCCCGATAATGTCTTTATTGCGTATTCTCTTCGTCAACAATTCTTGCGTTTGCTTCCTTGAGAATTTCCACAGTTCAAAACTAAGTGAAGAGATAAATAATAAGCATTATAAACGAGAATTTGAAAAAATTGTTCGAAATGGTTCGAATTGTAATAAACAGGCAACATAATGCACTGTTAAGAGACCTTCAGCTCTCTGATGTTTCACAATCTGGAATGTTTGCAATTTTGAATGACTACAGTCAAAGCTAGAGCAATACCCAAGCCTGTTTTTGCATTGTCTTCTGAAAGTAGAGAACCGATAAAAGACTCTATGTAGCAATAATGTAGTTGATTTTTTTCTTGGGAATTTGAGTTTGAGAATTTTAGCTGCATTTATCTTTTATTTCGCATTTATGTACGGGTTTATTCACTGGATTATCATTTTCCGTCTTTCTCAATAAATGTAATTATTTAGTATTTCATTTTAACTTGGCATGTTTTTGACATTCAAAAAGGAGTTTTAATTAAATTTATATATATACTAAATAAACAATTTTGATTAAAAATTAATTTGTTTTCAACATGTTTTTTTCCGATCTAATCATAATGATTGTTCCCTTTTTTTCGTTAAATAAAAGTAAAGATGTACAATATATAAATAACTTCTCTTTATTTCCTATTATTTTTCACTTATTCAGGCATTTTGCAAATAAATAATTGTATTGGAATTAAAAATTATATTTGATGGTAATGTTACTCTAATTATAATCGAATGATAGCGTTTTACGCTTTCAGATGAGTTTAGAATCTCGGTAAACATTATTTCTGATGTCGAATGTCGAAATAATCTCGAATGCCAAATATCTTTTATTTTTCATGTAAAAATAAAATTTAATAATGTTATTCGCTTTTTCATTTACATTTTAAAATCTGAAGTATCTTCAAAACTATTTCTTGCAACATTATGAAACCAAAAAAGCGTAAAATCGCAGCGTAAAATGAGGTAGCGTAAAATCGCATCCTCATTATTTTTATGTGTCCAAATCATTTGTAGTCATTAGGCCTATTTCTACACAAAGAAGAAATTTTGGTGACCTTCTCCTGAAAATTTCAGTGAAATATTTTTTATCTTCACTGTGATTAAATCATCATTCGATTTAGGATTAAATCAGATCAATATAATTTAATTTGATTCATGATTAAATCCTAACAAAATGAGACCGAAACAAAGTAGCAACCAAAGAATTTTCTTGTATTTTCCTGATCGGATCACCGTGAGATCATTTGATATTCGACACAAGATCTAATGTTTACCAAGCTTAGAAACATATCAGATCTTGGTTTAAATTTTTTTCTTCACAACATTTTTTTTTATCTCAAGTGCTATAACAAAAAGCTGAGAACTCAATTGTCATGAATAGTAAGTATCTGGGGCTTTAAGCATCAACAGATAAGCATTTCGACCTTTATTTTCATATTTACAGAACTTATTTTGGTGCAAACTGAAGCTCTAATTTCAGAAAATTTCTTAAAGACTATAGAAAAAAAAGAATTTCACTCCGTACTTATAAGACAGATTAATTGGAAGGTATCTTTCAAATCAAGTCATACAGGAACACATGGATAAGTTATGGAGATAGATGTAAAATCAGTGAATAAAATTTTATTGAATATAATACATTTAATAGTTTTAACCATGTATTCCTTTCTGGTTTATATGGTCGAAAGTAAAATTTATATTTTAATGAAAAAAAGTACAGGGATAATTGCTTGAAATTTCTTGACATATTTGATAAATAATATAAATACTCCTAGAAGGATTTCTTTTTATTTTAATTTTCAAATAATATTTTCCAATTTATACCTGATGTATCGTTCTGGTCAATATTACCCAATGCAAAATATCATTTATTCTTACTAATACATAATCGCTTTTGTTTGGAATGATTCAAAATAAAAGAATAACAATAATTTCTCTAATGTATCCGTTTTTGAATCTGTTTCATTAACGTATGTGTTTGGTTACATAAAAAAAAAAGTTGATACGATTTGCCGGGGGCAAAACTATTCTCTCTTATTACAATGTTTATTTTTTCAGCTGTATTTCAGTTTTTGATATATTGTAAAAGAGTTGACAATGTGAATGTGAGAGAAAAAAAAGTGAGTCGCATAAATGTGAATTACTCTAATTTAGCTAAATTAATAACTTAATTTCTGTCAGTCAAGGTGATGCATCCGAGAATGAAAATCAGAAAAGTGATGAAATTAGGAGTGAAAGATCTGACAACGATTTCGATATTGATATTCAAAAAATGAACTACAGAGAGAGCATTAAGTCGAAGAATAGTGAAATAAAGTGGGATTTTCTGACACATTCTTCCCAATCAACAGCTACTCCAGATCCACAGGATATTCAATAGCAAGGATGACAGAAGTAAAAGGTGCATTCGATGTGGTATTCCATTCTACAACTGAAGACGAAATCATAAAAAGTATTAATAATAAAAGAGAAAAGTGTTGTGTACAAAAAGCGAGAAAACATTGAAATTAAAAATTTTCATTCCCATACTGAATCATTATTGTAAGCTGAATCACACGGAGGAGTGGAAAATATGGAAAAGCATCAAAACGCTTATAGGATAATAAAACTGACAGAAATATATTCCGTGCGACAATATCCCTCGAAACATTTTGCACCATATCAGGATTTATTCGTTTTGATAAAGAATCTACTCGTCAAGAAAGAAGAAATGCGGATAAATAAGTTGCAATGCGTTATGTATTCGAAAAGTGGAAAGAAATACTACTGAAAATATATAATCCAAACTAAAACATTATTGTAGATGAACAATTAATAGAATTTCAAAGTCGAGGTCCTTGCAGACAGCATATACGAAGTAAGTCATTATCTAAATATGGGATCAGAATATGGACTTTATGTGGCAGTAAAACTTAGTATGAACTGAAAACACAAATTTACTCTGGAAAAGAACAAAGGTCAAAGCCAAAGAAAAATCAAGGAGTGCGAGTAAAAAATCGGGAAAGATATTACTTTTCAAATTGTAAATACGGGTATGTTTCGAATGTTATTCTATTATTTTTTTGTGTTGCTTTATATTATAAGATCTATTTTTAGACTGACATCTATTATTTAAACCCCTTCTTCAATGGCACCTGCCTTTACTGTAGAAAAGGTGGTCAACGCATCGTCAATACGAACAGCAGGATTAAATTTATAGGATATACTAGAATTTATAAACTAAACTGTGATAACAAACCATTCTGTACTTTATTTGCCGATCCAACCTTTTAACTCCAATGTATGCTTTGGTTGGAGCCCTATCCTTTGATAACATTTCCTGAAAAAAACATCACTTGTTCTTTAACTGGAAGAAGTCTCGCCAAAATTTGGAGACAATATTTTGGAATAGATGAAGTCTGGAGTTATCCAATGAGCTAAAAGTCGAGATCTCCACTTCTAAAGAAAATTCTTTGGTAGTTGTTTTTTTCTAACAGAGGACCCTGAAAGCGATGTGGCACCACATTTTAATAAAATAGATGACATGGCAACCTATATATTGCTACTGATCTATTATACAGATCTGTAAGAAGAGAATGTACAAAGGGTTTCTCTTATCCTTCACTTGGTGTTGGAGAAATGTCCAGTTTGGTCGGCATGTTCATGATGGGAATTTTCAATCAATTTTTTTTTCTTTTTAATATTTATCGAAAATTTCTTGGACCATTCTACAAATATATTCTTATATTTTGATATGTTTATATCTTCTAAGTTTAAAAATAAGCATATTTCAGTGAGTGAGGAAGAAATCACCTTTTTTTAAAAAATCAGTTTAAATTTTAAAAAAATATAAGCATTGTTTAAGTAAATAAAGGCATGGCATTCAGAAAAATTCAACTATATTACTTAACTTAAATACTATATTTCCCAAATATTTTATTTATGCTGAATTTAAAATATCTGAACAGTAAATAGACATTGCTAAATATCTAAACAATAAAGATGCACTTCTAAATATCTAAACAGTAAAGTGACACTTCTAAATATATAAACTATAAATTGACGTTGCTGGAGGATTCCTTATCTTTGTAGTATAATGAATGTCGGGAACATGAAATAAAACAGTTTCATCAAAAAGACGTTTGATATTAAATCAATTTTATGAAATTAATTATTGAGATAATTTTTGACTTGATTATATGTTGTATTTATACAAATACCAAAATTAATATTTGCAAAAATTCCCTTTTCAAGTGACAACTCAGAAAATCATAGTTTAAATTATTTGGAGGGCTTGACATAAAATGATGGTCCAGAAAAAGGAATGATTTCATTAAATCATCAAGAAAAATGCTAAAAAATTATAAGTTATGAAATGAAACTATCAAGCTAAGAAAATAAATAAGTTATGAATTATGAAAGAAAAAGGGATCAACAACACTTTCAACTGTCGAAATTTTTCATTAATTGAACTGTTACATGTTATGATTTAAAACATTAATTCTTGGAAAGACCATTTTCAGTTCTATAGAATATAATTCTTAATTGGTTTTGCTATTAGATAGGAATTTGTAAGTAAAGTAGTTGTCATATAAATTATTTACTTCTTATTATAAATATTCTGGTTTTTTTTTTTTCAATTGCAATTATTTCTTTAAAAAAATGTGTCAGTTTAAATTTTAAATCGAAAATAAGTTGCATCGATAATGAGCTTGATTACTGTTTGAATCTTTTCATAAAAATATATATAAAATTAGCATTAAAATTATTAGGAAATAATTTTTTAAAATTGGTCTTGTAGTGTAAATATTTACACTACAAGGCTAATTAAAAAATATTCCCTTGCTTCAGACTTGAATTCTGATGCTAAAGTGATGCCACTCGTAAAAAGAGAAGGAGCATGATATGAAACCATTTTTTAAAATTTCTCCAAGACTAAATAAAAGAAGCCGATTCAAAATTTTGCTTAATAATTTCAGAAATTTCTTCCTTCTTTCCTTTTAAAAAGAAACGACACAAAGCGGCTGCTTTTGAATATCTGCGCTTGAAACGATCGCCAAGAATAGAGGAGGTGAAAATGTTTCCTTTTCCCCGAACATTTCCTAAATTATTGAATCAGGTGTGCAGCGGTCCAGAAAACGAGTTTCAAATGGAACTTCCAGAAAAAGCAAAGCGACTTTTTTTACCTTCCTCAATCTCTGTTTTATTATTATCACTTTTTCGAAGCCTCTTTCTCTCTAAAGGCGTCATAATGTCAATTTGAAAACCCAGCGCGAACTTTGACGAATTTTGGCGCTTTAGTTTTGAATATTCAAAGAGCAACATTTAGGCATGGATGGCTCCTCAGATGAAATTGAAAGAAAAAAATCTTTATCTTACCATCGAAGAGAAATTTCGTCTACTTAGCTGACGGGTGTTAAGGAAACAGAAAAAAACATTATACACACAGCAGTTTTTTTTTTTAATTTAAAAGTTATGATGCATTGTTTTTTATCTTAGTTATGATAAACACGAATTAAGAAGGTATTTTAACTAAAAAATATTTCTATTCAATTTTTTATAACTTGTGAAATTTTGGTGAAAGCATAGATTCTAAAAAAAAGGTTTATTTTAAATCATTTTAAGATCGCTGCTTTTAACTGCATTATCTTTATGTACTGAAATTAGTGAATCAGATTTTTAAGAGTTCCTGATAAACTGAAAAATGGAAGAAATAAAGCAACTGAAACTGGAACCACTGTTAAAAAAACTTAATTTAAAACTGAAACTACTATTAAAATTTAAAATTGAACCACGTTTAAAGGAGAAATATTCAAATGATTTGAGAATTGTTTAATAATTTTATTACAAAACTATTTTAGTTTGAGTGAAAACGTTATGTCTGAGTCATGTGTGTTAAAAAATAGATTATCAACATTTTACCGTTTAGTCACATATCAGATACATAAAACATAGAAGGAATGCATTAAGCATTCGTGCTATAATGAAAAAAAATGTAGAGATATATACTGTTTATTTTTTATAAGGCAAAAACTGTAGAGATATATGCTTTTGTATTTGTTATAATGGAAAAACTGTACCGGTATATGCTGTTGTTTTCGTTTTGCCCACCAGTATTGGCCGTCCGTTCATTCGGGCTTTTATCCATGGGCCTTGAAAGCATCAGAGCTATGACTTTTCTTATTATGAATTCATCGATTTCAATTACTGAGACTAATAGAGAAATTGAAGATAAGTTAACAAATCAAAATAAACTATAACAATAATTTAAAATAAAATTTATGAAAAAGGAATGATTCATTGGGATCTATAAATCTTTTTCAAAAAACCATCTGTATTAGCCTTATTTTGGGGAACATAAATCATCTCACTTCCGCGTTGTCATGCATCAAAATAAATATCATTGGTTTTTCATATTATTTTGAATGCATTCAGTCGTCTGAAATATATTCCGATTCTTGCAGAGAAAAAACACTGAATAAATGGCCGATAGAGGACACAAAGAAGAAAATTCATTCTTTTGAAACGGCATTCAATTGTCATCCATTTTTCATTCCTTTTTCTGAACATAATTTCAACCACAAGGAAGAAGAAAAAAAGTAAATAAAAGTGTTGAAAAATATAAATTATTCTGGCTCCATTTTAAATTATAAAAAGTGACAAAAAGGCTCGGAGGGGTGAGTTCTCTTTCTCCCTCATCCCCCGAGATGAGTTTGACGAACGGAATTTCAAAAAAAATAAGGGCTAAAAGATAAATACTCCCTTCCTTCCCATTGGAAAGAAATCTCCTTTCGAAACTGCAAAGAGACGATAATCTCTTCTCCATCTCCACAGGCGCAGAAGTGCAAATTGGATTTAAGAGTTTATTTCGGATTTTCGCTTTTAAAGAAATGCACTTTGGACTTATCAATGTGCTCTCTTTATATAGCTGTGTAGGTGTATACAGCGAAGGAAAACATGAATTGTGTTTCCATTTTTTTATTACCTATCTTTCTCCGCTGCATGTGAGAACCACAAAATATTTTTTGAAAATTTTGGATTCCTTGCGTTATGATCTCTCAGCATGATACTGGAAAAGATATTCGAAAGAGGTTTTACTCCTCGTTTTTAACGTAATCTCCGGATTTAAACGGAACTGAAATCTGAGGAGAAATCTAGGAATTGTGTATTTATATCCTTTCGATATCCTTTAAGTTGATGTATGTTGAGATGAAGATAAATGTTTTATATGTTTTTCTGAGATAGGATAAATATTTAATGCGCTTTTGGGCGATTTAAACTGTTTTGAGGAAATTGTAAGAAAGTACAGAGCATTTCAAAACACTTAGGAAAATGAGCTTACTTTTTATTCTATCGAAGAAATTTTTTATAATCAATGTCTATTTAGGCAATTAAAATATCAATAAGTGGAGTTATGAATGCCAAACACATTTATTAATTTACCTATAATGTAGTTTTACCTTAACTTATTCGAAAGCTTATCATTGTGTAGACCTTTCATGCTTTTCGTGAAAGACAAACTTTGAGGAATATCTTTCATCTTATTACTTTTGGCCTGTGAGAATGATGATCAGTCGATGATACCCATGACTGATATGAGATGACTGTACTTCTCGTTTGACTGTACTACTGATATGAGATGACTGTACTTCCTGTGCACATCCAACGATCCCACCATCACTGGACTAGGTACTATGCAGTATTTATGATTTTATTGCAGCTGACTGTTGTTTTTAAGAGAATTCTTCCATAGTCCTGAAAAATTCTCCGAAACTGTCCTTCTCTAATAAATTATCTTGTTCCGAAGCCACAGGTGGTAAATTTCTATCCTGCCTCCTCATTTCCCACTACACTTGACATCCGGTTCTACGAGCAGCAGTCAACACATTGAGGACACCATCTCAGATTCCTCTGCATTCCTCCAAATGTGCGTCCCACTATAGAAGAAAGGCAAACACTTTAACATTTGGAAAGAAATACAAATTTTCCAACACCATATCTTTCAATGTTTTTCGATTTTTTGACAACTTAAGTAATTATTTTCAACTTTCGGAGTCTTTTTTTTTTGCCGGGTTCCTGTTTTAGGGGTAGCGTGTTTTCCTAGTGTTGTAGGCTTACCGTGTTCGATTCCCGGTTCGAGCATGGTTGCTATTTTGTTTTCTATCTGTGAGTAGTGTGAATATCCTCCTCTATAAAAAGTTGTTGGTTATTGTGAAGCATAGAGTAGCTGAGTCGTAATCTTGGCCCTAGTTGGCGCTGCTAAAAACAAGAGAAGCTCATTTAGGCTTAAAATCGCTGACAGCAGTCAGCGTCTTGTCAATGGCAAGTGCCATTGGATACAACAACAACAGTCTTTATAATTCTGAGACTTCTGCAAATTAATTTAAATAATGGTAAACAATATAGATTCTTCTACAAATACATTTATTTCCCAGCATTCTTCCAGTTTTTTAGAAATGTGCTGGAAGCGTCTTTCATGTTCTGGTATAATTTGGATTATCAGTGAAAGGTATTTTCTTCTTTATCTTATCTTTCTTTTAAAAAAGGCACAAGAACTGCAATAAACTTTTTTCTCATCTTAGTTATTTGGTTGTTCTTTCTTTTCTTCTTATTGCTAGGTTCCACAATGTTCTTGCTGGAGGCTTTTAAAATAACTAATTATATTTATGGTCATATCAAAAATGCACGATCGATATTCGTATACCTTTTGAGCTTAAAATTAATTTTTTTTTAATTTATGAAAAACTGATTGATTTTTTATTGGATAGAATGATACATTTTACTATTGTATGAAATTTTATTCCATGGGTAAAACTTACGATTTCTCTTTTGAAACCTAATCTTAAATATAGTGTTAATGAAATAGGATAATTTATTTCTTACAATTAAATGTGAGTAGTTTTCCTCATAAATTTTAATTCAAAAGTATTGCCAATTCCATTGCTTTGTTATCAGATTTGATTCAAAGTATCAATTACTAACAGATACATTTCTTAATAGTAATATCAAAAGAAAAACGCCAAAATCATTTAAACTTATTTTATCCTCGTGACTTAGAGCATTCCGTAAGCACAATTTTTTATAAACGTCTGTATCTCCAGTTGATTGATTTCATCTCAGGTCTTATCTCAAGAATTGCCAGATGATTAAAGCCATTTTAGACAGCCACCTCCCCCCCCCTTCTTCCTCATTCGTGTGCTTTGTCCTCTAATCGCAGCAAGCAGCTTTTAATCTTAGACTGTCAACCATTTTCTCGAACATTATTTATAACTCTTTTTTTCTGGTATTTCCGTTTAATCGGCTTAAGCCTAATCGTTCAGATCTAACCAAGATCTCTTATTTACTTTCGTAGAGGATCAATTTTGTTCTACACCTCAGAATCATTTTTTCATGCTATTAATTTCTGTCATAAACTTTTTCATGCTACTTCAGAAATCTTTCGATTTCCCTTTTTTCACATTTGCCCTTTTATACCTCTCAACGCAATAAAAAAGGGGAAAAGATAATTTCTGATTTATGGTCCTTGATTCCATTGGTGATAAAACAGAAAACAAAATAAAAACAACATTGAACTTGGGGTTGAAATGATCTGGATCAGAGTTAATCAAAAATACATTGGAAATGAAAAAGTACAATATACTAGTCAAGGAAGCTTTAAACTTAGAAATCCATGAAGTCTCTTTTCATGATTCAAAAATCCAACTCAAAAATAAGACTAAAAAACTAATAATTAAAGACTGGCAGAAAAGATGGAATAATTCCATCAAGGAGAAATCAACCTATCAGCTTTTTAGAAACGATGTCTATCAACCAAATCGAGGGTGACATTTATCTTCACCAAGAATAGACTTGCCGTGGTATGTTTTCTGTGCATCGAAGTCGTTTCTTTGATCAACATTCCACTTGCCAGATTAGCACTAAGAAAAAGATCAATAGATCATGTAATCAAAGCTTGTGTACTATGGATAGAATACAGATACAGTTGGCGAAGAAACTAGATGTCTCTTGAAATGGAAGAACTCATAAAAATTCCAACCATCAGATCTTGTATTAGGATCCTTTTGTTCCAACTATTGATATTAGTTCCCTTTTAATGTAAGCATTAAAATACATTTAGGGTATTTTATACATTTGTAATGTTTCACAATTTAATATGTAGTGTAATATACAACGTTTTCTTTTCTTTTCTTTTTTTTCTGCACCAGTATGCTTTTTCTCAGGCGGGTTCGTCGTTCCTTGCAAAGGTCCAATGTTTCAAATGTCGTTTTTTCTTTCGTGATCGGTCTGGTTGCTCATTGGCGGGCCCATCGAGTTTCTATCATGACCATGAGCTAGGCCGTGATATTGCTTGCATCTATTCCTTTTTCACGTTCTCATCAATTTCTGCATATGCTTCTTCTTCCCTTCTTCTCGGAGTGCGTGTTCTTCAACATTCTTAGTCTGGTTCCGAAAAATAATTGAAAAGGGATTTTTCACGTTTGCTTTCACTTTTCCGGTAATTATCACCTCAATGTACTATAAGAATTAATGGATTTAAAAAAGATGAGTAGAATAGAAGTGGATTCAAAATTTGGTGGTGCTTGAAATGCTCCTCAGAAAAAAAAAGAAAATAAGAAGATTTCAGACTAGTACGGCTACTTTTATTTAGCCTAGCAGGATTTAGTTTTTCTCATTTTCCACTTTCCAATCGAATTACATTATCATTTCTGAGGATAACACATCATTGATCTAAAAATAGAAAGTAAACTATACGTTGTGCTCAGTATTCTCAAAATAATTCCATTATAAAGAATGATAATTTTACAGAAATCTAAATAATTGGAATTTGATTTCTGGAAATTAATCATTTCTGGAATTTTTAATAATTCTGGAAATTGGTTTTTATTATTTAAGGCTTTTATGGTTGATTACTTATATATATAAATGCATGTTTATAGTTAAATATACTTAAAAATTTATACATGTGTATGTTTAAACTTAAAAAAAACTCTAAATTAAATCTCGAATATGAGTTCCTCAATTATCATTTTTTCGGTACGTATTCTTAATATTAATGAGTTTTTCTCCTCTAAGCTACTGCAAGCTAATATTCCAAAAAGACTGAGTTTTTGTAAGCATTCGCTCGCCTTGATTTTTCTTAAGGTTTTCTTTGTGAATATTTAACGAATAACTATTTAAATTATCATTTTGCTAAGACCCCTTTCAGGCAAACTCCATCAAAAACTTAAAAGCACTTAGAAATATGTAATTTTTATCGTGAGGAGCAATTGTGAGATTAACTGAGAAAGAAAAAAAAATATTTTCCAAAATTACGTAGTACTGAGTGTAGAATTAGAAAAATTCAGTATCTCCTTTAATACTTAGTGCATACTTGGATAAGCTGCTTAGTACTTAATGCATACTTAGTGGTCAATACTTCTTCTTAGTGCATGCTTGGATAAGCTGTTTTAACGTAGCTAAAAGCTACCACATTACAGATGTCAACCTATTTACTTTTTCTTTTTTTGCACCTACTTTGTTTTGGAGAAGAAGGAAATTTTATTTCTTATGGGAGGTCTAAACTGTGTAGCATAAATGGAATATTTCTATTCGTGAAATTTAATAATTTTCTTTCCTGCAAAATTATAATTTTTTAGGTTAAACCACTTTTTTATTTGTTACTTAATGTTTAATGACATTTTAAGGTTAGATAATTTCAGCCACATTCAATGATGTTATATAACATATTTGTGTGAGTGAGACAGTTTATTTTGTCACTTGAATTATCATATAAGAATTCGGAATTTTACGTAGCAATAAAATAGTACGACCAAGAACGACACGTCTTTGACATTAATATAGAAAAAAGTGGAACTAAAAATATTTAATGGGACAGAAATCAAGGTGAAAGAATGAAGGAGTTTAGCAAGTTTGTAGAAAACTAAGCGTTTTCTTAAGTTTCAAATTATACATTTTTTCTGTAACTTGTAGAGCATCATATATACTTAAAAAATCAAAACAAGACTCCAAGCGCTTAGCGTCCCATTGGTTTCTTTTATTCTCTTCACTTCACATCATCATTTACAAACCATTGTCAGATTTCTAAAGGTATATCCTTGATCATCAGTTATTATACAAAATAATATCAACAAAATATGTTCATCAAAGGGAAAACTCCTTTGCTTTTACTTTTAATAATATTTTAACAGAAAAAAAAAATTGTAGCAGTTATAAAATGTCCGAAAAGCAGTCGTCTGCTAAGTTTCTGTTAACAGATTATCACATTTACCGAACAAAGGAGACTTCCGGAAATGTCCTCACCCTTTTACGCATCTTATTCCTCAACATGGTACTATCTTCAAAACATAATAGTGATAATTTGTAAAAAAAAGTAATGTATTTGTTAAAAGAGTTTATGTTTTTTCACCAATCAGCAGTGCAGAATTTAAATAAATACATTTTATTTATTCCGCATGCATTAAATATGGAATGAAATTTAATCCAAGGGAAACACATCAAGTTACATCAAATACTTTTGACAAATCTCAAAGCCTTCCGATAAATTAATTCAATAATTCTTCAGTTTTGAACTGAAATCATAAGTAATTGGAGAAGGAACTCGGAAAATTATTCAGTCTCCTCTTAAGAGTTTTGCTGATTAGATGATTTCATTTGATAATCATTGAAGGAATTCCATTTTTGATAGCTGCATGTTTAGAATGAAACAGCCTTATTTTAAATTTAATATGTTAAAAAGCTGGTGTTAGGTAGCTAATTTAATATTTACATTCCGATAATGTTTGTATTGTAAATTCTCTTCATCATCAATTCTTGCGTTTGCTTCCTTGAAAATTCCCAGTGTTCAAAACGAAGCTCAGAGCAAAATAATAAGCCTTAGAAATGAGAATTTGAGCAAATTGTTAGAAACGGATTAATAAGCATGCAACATAAACCACTGTTAAGAGACCTTCCACTCTCTGATGCTTTGCAGTTTTTAATGTTTACAATTTCGAATGATCAATGCTAAAACTGGAGCAATACCCAAGCCACGTGATCTTTTTCGCATTGTCTTCAGAAAGTAGAGAGCCGATAAAAGACACTAAGTAGCAATAATGTCATTAATTTTTTTTTCTTGAGTATTTGAGCTTTAAAGCTTTAGCTGCATTTGTCTTTTATTCCACATTTATGTACGGGTATACTCACTCCATTATCACTTTCCATCTTTCTCAATAAATATAATTATTTAGCGTTTTATTTTAAACTTGCCATACCTTTAATATTCAAAAATGAATTTTAATCAAATATATATTGATTAAATTATCGATTTTGATTCAAAATTAATTTGTCTTCAACATGTTTCTTTTGTTCTCATCACAATGATTGTTCCTTTATTTTTTTCGTTAAATATATATGAATAAGTGCTCTTTATTTCATATTACTTTTCACCTACTCATGCATTTTGCAAATACATATTTGTATTGTCATTAAAAATTTTATGTGATAGGAAAGTTACTCAGATTATATTCGAATGATAGTGCTTTACGCCTTCAGATCTGATGTCGAATGTCGAAATGATCTAGAATATCAAATGATCTTTTATTTTTCACGTACTAATAAAATTCAATAAAGGTATTCGCTGTTTCACTGACAGTACCTTCAAAACTATTTCTTGCAACATTATGACACGAATAAAATGGTCGCGTATAATCGCTTTGTCATCATTTTTATGTGCCAAAATCATTGTATTCATTTGGCCAATTTCTACTCAAAGAAGAAATTCTGCTGAAAATTTCAGTGAAATTCAGTTATCTGTCTTCAGTATGATTGAATCCTAATTTGATTTATGATTAAATCCATGTCAGATTAAATCTGATTTATGATTAAATCAGGTCAATATGATTTAATTTGATTTATGATCAAATGAGACAGAATCAAAGCAGCAACCAACCTATTTTCTAGTAAGTTGATACTATTTACCGAGGGCAAAACTATTCGCTTTTATTGCAACGTTTCTTTTTTCTGTAGTTCCTGATATATTATAAAACAGTTGTGCTCGTGAATGTTAGAGAAAACAGGAGAGCCGTATAAATTTGAGTCACGCTAATTTAGCCAAATTACTAATTTAATTTCTGAGAGCTAAGAAAATGTATACAAGAAAGAAAATTATAGAAGCGATGAAATTATGAGTACAAGATCTGACAGTGATTTTGACACCGATATTCAATAAATGAACTATAAAGAGAGTATTCAGTCCAAGAATCCTGAAATAAAGTGGGAATCTGCACTGCATTCTCCTCAAACAACAGCTGCTCCGGAAGCCACAAGATATGTAATGGCAAGATTAACCTACATAAAAGGGGCATTTGATATAATATTCAATTCTATAGTTGAAGACGAAATCATAAAAATGACTGATATTGAAGAGAAAAGTGTTGTGTACAAAAAGGGAGAAAAAATTGAAAATAAAGATTTTCAAACACACATTGAATTATTATTGTAAGCCGAATTACATGGATGAATTGAAAATATGGAAAATCGACAAAATGCTTATGGCTTAAAGAAACTGGTAGAAATATATTTCGTTCAACAATGTCCCTTGAAGCATTTTGCACCATATCGAGAGTCATTCCTTTTGATAATCAATCCACTCATCAGGAAAGAACAATAAATTTGTTGCAATGCGAGATATATGGAAAAAATGGAAAGAAATACAACCAAAATTATATTACCCAAATTAAAACATTATTGTAGTAGTAGTAGCAATTAGTAGGATTTCTAGGTCTATGTCCTTTCAGACAGTATATACGAAGTAAGTCATTATCTAAATATGGGATCAGAATATGGACTTTGTGTGACAGTGTGACTTCTTATAAGCTAAAAACACAAATTTAAACTGGAAAAAAACAAAAGTCAAAGCCAGAAAAAAATCAAGGATTTCCAAGTAGGTAATCGTGTAAGATAGTGATTCTCAACCTGTGGGGCGCGCCCCCCTAGGGGGGTGCGAGCTCATTAATGGGCGGGGCGTCAGCATATCCAAGAGAAAATGTTATTCTAAAAAATTGATTAAGTGACTAAAAGGAAAGAACACATACATACAAAACAAAATACATTTCGATATATTTAATAATTAACTTATTAAATTAAAACAATTTATTAAATTAAAAACAAATTTAATTATTATTAATGACTTCCTTGGGCCTGTCTTGCAGAGCAAAGTGTTTCGAATGGAGGGTTTAGTATTAGAAATAGACTCAGCTTTTTTTCTATATTTAGCTGAGATCCATATTTTGTCTTCAAAGAAGACACCGCAGAAAATCCAGTTTCACAAAGGTAAGATGTTGAAAATGGTAGTAGAATGCGAAATGCCCTTGTTTTTAATACAGAAAATTCATCATCCACTCCTGCCCAAAATTCAAAGAGTGATTTATTACTAAATTGTCTTTTTTGGTTTCGCCGCTTGCCATGAAGTCTATGAAGGTTTCTTCCTCTTCAATTCGGGAGTATTTTGAAATGGATCCTTCACCCATTTGTAACTTAATATCAATTTGTCGTCAACAAGAAAGTGCTTTTTGAAATTCTTTGCTAGCATTGCCAAATGATTTTCAATGGTTACAAAAACAACTCTTACATGTTGTTATTCAGCCTTGTAAGTTTTAATGCAATCATACAAATTTGCAAACATTGTTAAGTTTTTTTGCTTAAATTTCTGCTTCACGATTCCAATTTTCTACAAAAAGCATTAACTTTATCACTCGTATCCAATATATGTGTATTTGCTCCTTGGAGTTGAAGATTCAAGTTATTTCATTTCTCGAATATGTCGACCATGTAGCTTAATTTCATCACCAATAAACTATCGCGAAAATTCTCAGCTTCCGGTCTGTTTTCCTCTTCTAAGAAAACGGCGATTTCTTCTCTTAATTCATAAACACTTTGCAAAAATTTCCCTCGTGATAACCATCTTCCCTCGCAATAAAATAGTAATGCTGAATGTACTTCCCCCATGTCTATACAAAGTGCGGAAAAGATTCTTGATTTCAGGGGTCTCATTTTTATATAATACGGTTAGAACCGTAGTTAACACAATATTCAAATCAGAACTCATTTCTTTGGAAGCCAAAGCTTCTCTGTGGATCATGCAATGTGTCCAGACGCACTGTGGCGATTTTTGTTTCACAAGTGCTTGAATACTTTGGAATCTTCCGGACATAGAACGAGCACAATCGGTGCATATTCCGAAGCAATTTTTCCATTCTATGTTTGCATCGTTCATAAAATCCTTTAAGATAGCAAATAATGCGAGTGCTGTTGCTTTGAGTTCTATTGGTTTGCAGAAAAGTAATTCTTCTACTACTGACAAATCATCACAAAATCTAACATAGGCTATGAAATGAGTATCTGTATTACTATCTGTTGCCTCATCGAGTTGTATTGAAAACAATTTGTCACGTAACTTCGACAAAAGCTGACACTCTACATCTTCAGCTATATCAGCAATTCGACGGGCAACACTATCATTTAAAAGAGATATAGACTGCAATTGTTTCGCAAATTTATCTCCAATCATAATTTCTAAAATCTCAATTGCGGCTGGCAAAATAAACTCTTCACCAATGGTGAGAGGCTTTTACATCTGGCTATTTTATATGAAACTTTGTAAGAGGCAATTAAAGCTATTTCATTCACAAAGTTTTTTTAAACAATGAATTTTGCTTTTCATATGATTTTAATTTTAATTTGAAGAATTCTCTGGGTTTGTTTACGTACTCACTATGAAGCGTTTCTAAATGTCTTTTAAGTTTATTAGGTTTCATGCTGTCTGCCGCCAACATTTTTGAGCAAATGATACACAGGGGTCTTTCTTCTTCATTTGCTTCAGTACTAGTGAACCCAAAATTTAAGTATTCTTGAGAATATTTTCTTGATTTTATTTTCGGAACCACGCTCGTCTGTGTACTTGTTGATGCTTGTCTATAGTCTAATGCTCGCTTACGCCCACTTAAAAATTTATCCATGACTTCGGCATAAGTCTGCTGCCGTGAATATTTAATACGGTGAATTGCAATTATATATAAAATATACGAAATTATATATAAAATACACATTCAGAATCAATTCAATAGCGATAGAAGGGTCAATTCGAATGAGATTGTCTGGAATTGAAATTGGCGTCAAAGAACTTTCTCCTTCTCGACTATGAAAAAACATTTGTTCACATCTGCGCACGTTCTTAACTTTTAAGATGACCAGACAAATTCCACAGAAATCGAAACTTCTCGCGAAACCGTGACAAAGCCCGACATGGCGGGACGCAAGAGCAATAAAAAGGCATACGAATCTTGTTTTTCCACTGCTGAGGATCGATGTTGCAAAATGTTAATAAATTTTCGTATTCTTGGTAATTTGTGAAGTTTAAAATTAAGGCTGTAGAGTAGGTTTAGCGCCAAAATACTCAAAATACATTATTATTGTATACATTGTGGAGGGGGGGGCGATGAAAATTATGATTGAAAATTGGGCCGTGAATACTAAAAGGTTGAGAAACACTGGTGTAAGATATTGCTCCTCAAATTGTGAATATGGGAAAGTTTCAATTTCAAATATTTTTCAGTTATTTTTGTAGATGATTTAAATTATTAGATCTATTTTTAAACTTACATTACCTATTATTTAAACCATTCATTAAATGACACTTACCATTTATTGCAAGAAAGGTAGCTTTCAGAATCGGGACATATTGACCCGAACATTACATACGTATAGTAAATACGAACCGAAGAGCAGAGTTAAATATATAAGTTTTACCAGCATTTATAAACTAAACTATGATAACAAATCTTTTTGTCCTTTAATTACTATTCCAACCTTTAAGTTCTATGCATAATTTGGTTGGAGCTATATCCTTTGATACCCTTAACTGAAAAATCTTTACTGATTCTTTAACTAGAAGTCTCGTGCAAAATTTGGAGACTATATTTGGGAGGGGATGAAGTCTTTAGTTTTTCAGTCACCTGAAATTGGAGAGCTCCGCTGTTAAAGAAAATAGTAGCTGCTTGGATAGTTAGTTTTTATAACAGAGGACACTGAAAACGAAGTGGCACCCCATTTTATTAAAATAGATGGCAGGGCAACCTATATATTGCTACAGCTTTATTAAGTAGATCTATAAGAAGATAATACACAAAGGGTTTGTCTTATCCTTAACTTAATCTTTGTCAAATGTCCAGTTTGGTCGGTATGTTCATGATGGAAATTTTCAATCAACTTTTTTTTCTTTTAATATTTATATTAAACTTCGTTGGACCATTCTACCAATTTTTGAGCGTTTGTGTCATGTTTATGTGTTCTAGATTTAAAAATGACCTTATTTCAGGGAGTGAGGGAAACATCACCATTTTTTTTAAATCAGTTTTAATTTTTAAAAATATAAGCATTGTTTAAGTAAATAAAGGGATGGAATTCAGAAGAATTCAACTTTATTATTTAACTTAAATACTATATTTTCTAAATATTTTATTTATGCTGAATTCAAAATATCTTAACAGTAAATAGACACTGCTAAATATCTGAATAGTAAATAAACACTGCTAAATATATAAACAGACACTGCTAAATAAACAGATACGCAAAGATACACTGCTTAACTTATAAAAGTAAATAGACGCTGCTAGTGGATTCCTTATCTTTGTAGTATAATTAAAGTTGGGAACATAAAATAAAACAGTTTCTTCAAAAGACGCTTCGTATTAAATCAACTTTATAAAATTAATTTTTGATACAGTTTTTACTTGATTATATCTTGTGTTTATACAAATACCAAAATTAATATTTGCAAAATTTAATTTTTAAGGTGACTACTTAGAAAATCAGAAATAAAATAATTTCCAGGGCTTTTCCTAAAATGATGATCAGGAAAAATGAATATCATCAAATCTTCACGAAAAATCCTAAAA
Organism: Argiope trifasciata; assembly: GCA_026543055.1. Classification (NCBI taxonomy): domain Eukaryota; kingdom Metazoa; phylum Arthropoda; class Arachnida; order Araneae; family Araneidae; genus Argiope; species Argiope trifasciata. The sequence continues at coordinate 265,927 of JAPMOQ010061751.1, read as the reverse complement.
GAATGTAAATTATGAAATGAAACTATCATGTTATGAAAAATAAATGAGTTATGAATTATGAAAGAAAAAAAAGGAGGATTACACTTTATACTGCCGAAATATTTGATTAATTAAACTGCTACATGTTAGGATCTAAAAAAATGCATGATACTGATTCAGAAAACTTTTTATCATTCGTTATATTAAATTCGGAAGGTAAAACTCCTACTAATGAATATAAGAAATTATTTAGATGAAGTTAAAAACATTAATTCCTGGAATGAAGTGAATCCTTTGGTTTACTAATAGTTAAGAATTTATAAGTAAAATAGTTATCAAATGATATATTGAAATATTTTCTTTTTATCCCAACTTAAATTATTTATCAAATAATTTTTAGTTACAGGTAAAAATTTAAATTTAAAATAAGTAGAATCAATAATGAGCTTCATTATTGTTTGAATCTTTTCATGAAAATATTTACACTGCAAGACTATTGGGAGAATTATTAACTTGCTTCAGATTTGAGTTCTGATGCTAAAGTCATGCCACTCGTAAAAGGGGAAGGAGCTTCACATGAAACCAATTTTTAAAATTTCTCCCAAACTAAATAAAATAAAAAGGAGCCGATTCACAATTTTGCTTAATAATTTCAAGAATTTCCCCCCTTTTTTTTCTTCTAAAAAAATACGACACAAAGCGTTTGCTTTTGAATATCTGACTTTAAACGATCGCCAAGAATAGAGGAGGTGAAAATGTTTCCTTTTCCTCGAACATTTCCTAAATTATTGAATCAGGGGTGCAGCGGTCCAGAAAACGAGTTCCAAATGGAACTTCCAGAAAATGCAAAAACGATTTTTTTCCCTTTCTCAATTTCTGTTTTATTATTATTACTTTTTCGAAGCCCCTTTCTCTCGAAAGGCGTCATAATGTCAGTTTGAAAACCCAGCGCAAACTTTGGCGAATTTTGGCGCTTCAGTTTTGAATATTCAACGAGCAGCATTTAGGCATGGATGGCTCCTCAGATAAAAGTGAGAAAAAAATCTTTCTTTTCTCATTGAAGTGAAATTTCGTCTACTTAGCTGACGGGGGTTAAGGAAACAGAAAATAACATTATACACTCAGCAGTTTTTTTAGCCTGAAAGTTCTTATGCGGTGTTTTTGATCTTCGTTATGATAAACACGAATTAATAAGGTATTTTAATTAAGAAAATATATCTATTGATTTGTCATAGCGTTAACTTTTGGGGAAAACATAGAGTCTAAAACAAAAGGATTATTTTAAATAGTTTTAAAATCGCGGATTTTAACTGCATTATCTTTATCTACTGAAATTAATAAATCAGATGTTGTTAATAAATAAGAGTTACTCATCAACAGAAAAATAAAAGAAATAAAGCAACTAAAACTGGAACCACTGTTGAAAAAATTGAAAACTGAAACCACTGTTAAAATTTAAAACTGGAACCACTGTTAAAAAATTGAAAACTGAAACCACAGTTAAAATTGAAAACTGTGGGCACTGTTAAAGGAGCAATATTGAAATGATTTCAGATTTTTTTAAAACTTTTATTGCAGAACTATGCTAGTTTGAGTGAAAAAGTTAAATGTCTGTGTCATGTGCGTTAAAAAAAAGATTATCAACATTTTGTCATTTATTTATAAAGTCTGTTGTATTTATTATAATAAGAAAACTGTACAGTTATATGTTGTGGTATTCGTTATTCCCACAAATATTCGCGGTCCGTTCATTCAGTCTTTTATCCATGTGCCTTAGAAGCATTAGTGATATGACTTCCCTTATTATGACTTATTCGATTTCAATTACCGAGAATAAGAAAAAATTGAAGTGAAGTTAACAAATCAAAATAAACATGTAACAAAAATTTTAAATAAAATTTATGAAAAAGGAATGATTCATTGGGATCTATAACACTTTTTTCAACAAACCATCTGTATTAGCCTTATTATGGGGAACATAAATCATCTCACTTCCGCGTTGTTACCCGTCAAAAAAAATATCCTTGGTTTTTCATATTGTTTTGAATGAATTCAGTCGTCTGAAATATATTCCGATTCTTACAGGACAAAAACACTAAATAAAAATGGCGCTGAACATAATTTCAACCACAGGGAGAGAAAAAAAGTTAAGAAGTATATAAAAGCGTGAAAAAAATATAAATTATT
>JAPMOQ010061751.1:217953-230708 GCA_026543055.1 Argiope trifasciata | reverse complement strand
TTTTTTTTCATTTGTTATATTAATCACTTAAATTTAATTACTGTTTTTTAAAGATTTTTTCAGATAATTTTAAATCCTGAAATTAATAAATGATAATTTTCTTCTGAAAAAATATTAATAAACAGCAAAAAAAAAACCATTTATAAAAGACGAGTACTGAAAAAAATAATCTCAATATGAAGTTTAGTTTAACTTTCTTTCTTTTTTAAAGCAACACCAGGACTATTTTGGGATGGACCTCGCCATTTTGAACTGCAGTGAGATGATGAGGATGCCATCTGAGTTGGTAAACCCTCACTAAGTTACCATACCACACTAGATGGAGGACGTTTGGCTCCCACGGATTTAGCGTGCATCAGACCCGCTTACACACTGATACTTCGGTGGAATCGGGTCTCACGAGCCTGAAACCATCCGGTTCCGAGACTAACCACCAGACAATCTCGACCCTTCACAATATAAAAGCAAGAATTTAATTTGCGCGATTAAAATCTTGAACTTTCGATTAGAAACGTTGGTATGGCAGGAGAAAAAAATAATGAAAATTTGAGCATTTTCTTCTCATTAACTTATTACAAAATTGGTTGGCCACTGTTGCGAAATATGTATAGATGGCGCTGCAGCCTGTTGTTTGGTTCCTGTTTGTAAACATCCACCCCCGTCCTGGGACTTGTATGGCAGGCATTGACCTCAGCGGTAATGGAATTTACCCTGAACGTTAAAACTTTGTTGTTATTGTTAATAAAAATATCTAAAGGCACCAAAATTTGGAAGTTCTTCATTTAGTCATCACCACTGACCACAGTTGCAACAGCCTGAACTTGTCATTAAATGAATGAATTGAAATTTATGTTACAAGAGAAAAATTTATTCAAACCGGCCAAGTTGTAGGAGGGAAGAAATGTTTTTAGAGCTTCTATAAAATTATTTCGAAGTAAAATAACCATTTTGTGCTTTTTTTTTAATATCTTAAGGAGCGATAAAGTTTAACTTGTAAAAAGGAAACAAGGAAACTACCAGCACGCAAGTTGCTACTTTCATTTCGTTTTACATTCAAAAATTACATAGTCACGAAAATTTTTAGAATCCTTTTAAAGTCTAGATAACAACAGAAGCAAAATCATGCATCCTCCAGTGGATTCCTGCTTACTTGGGAATCGACATGAATGAAAGCACTGATGCGTTCTCCAAAGCCTTCCGTAAGTTGGTTGGATCGACCAAATTCTGCCGCCTCAGAAGATGTTAACGCATACTTTTTAAACGAACTTTCAAATATCCCTCCATTCCGTATCTCAATTGTTTCTGACACCTTTCTTCGATCATTGCAAGACTCCGCACAGGCCACTTTAAAGACTCGAAAATAGCACCAGACAATACCAGATCCTACTCCATTTGCAAGCATTGCCCCTCACTACAATGAAGCCAGGAACACATCTTCAACCACCCTACCATTGCTGCGGCCATCTTCGAGCCTCTTTCTAGGGAAGATGCTCTGCTCAGCCCTCAGGCTCCGAAGCTCGCTCAGCTCGTCCTGAAGACCTTTGGTCACATTTGAGTTTTTTATTATCCATGGAAAACAACGACAGCAACAGAAGCTGGCAGGATAAAAATTTGAAATTATAAAATCCCATCCCAAACATGTACATGATGTTGTCTTCTATACTTATAATAAAGCTCAATGTGTGTGTGTGTGTGTGTGTGCGTGTGTGTGTGTGTTGGCGCTCTACAGGCCAGATCTTTAGACCTAAAGCTACCAAATTTGGTACATCTATACCTTGGAAGTCGGGAATGTGCACCTCGGAGCCCTTTTTTCGAATTTGTCATTAGAATTTGAATTAATTAAAATTTAAGCGAAATTCCGACGTTTTTCCGCTATAACTTCCGAAATTATTGTCGGACAAACGTGATTTTAACATCAATTTAAAGATAAAAAAAATTAGCTTCCTAATAGTGTCATTGTTTTAATGTATAACTCAAGCTTCTATTTTTAACGAATTTTTAAAGAAATATTTTAATGTTTTTTAGCACGTGACTGGATAAAATAAAATAAAACAATGCCGGAAGTTCAAATAAAAAAAAACCTATCATTGCAAATAAATCTAAAGAAATGCAACTTTTACCACGTGACTGGACAAAATTAGAGATATAAGATGTGACATTTTCTAAAAAAATAAATGCAAGGCAAAGGATTCTAAGAAATCGTTTGCAATATATCATTAATTCCATAAATTATCTTTATTTACAGTAAACCTGATTGAATTTAGACAGGATAAGTATTGAAATCGCGATTTAATGGCATATTTCTATAATCTTTTGCAATATCTGTATCATTAATTCAATAATTTTTTCCCTTTTTCGCTTTCTTTAAAAAACATATTTAACATTTTTTCAATATCACCGAAAAAAACATTTTTAATATTTTGGAAGCATAATCGATAAATTATTAGAGCTTTAAACTCAAAAAGTTTTTCCGAATAAAGTTACCGACGCTTTAACTATTAATAACTGAATCTTTTAATATAAACTATTTCTTAAATTTTGGCTAAAAAATTTATGATTTAATACGAAATTTTAGAACGCATTACTCATGGCTAACCATCTGGTCGCCAAAGGCGGCTAGTAACTAATATACAATTCTTTAAATTATCAAATGCATTGAGCATTTATTGAAAACTTGATCATTGATTCTTAACATTAAATTTTAAATTCAATTGCCTCTAATATTAAGGTCAACTTTTAATATAAAAATAATTTTCATCATAATTTTTGAAATTCTCATTTGATATTTTCGCAACATTTAATTTTTAAAAAATATAAATGAATAATTCTAAACTTACGTTGCTAAACGAAATTTTTAATATGGAAAATTTGATATCATGGAAAGAAAATGCCATAAGTGTTTGCGACAAAACACTAATACTTTATTAGGGAAGGCCAAAAGGAAACAGAAACAATGTTAAGTAAAACTTTTATTCCATAGGGACACAGAAGTTTCTTTTTTTTTTTTTTTACTTAACTTTATAATTGATCAATTTTTTTAGCAAAAATTGTTTTGAAAGCACATTTTAAATAAGAAATAGGCTTATAATATAAGTATTTATAACTACCCTGTGTACTTTATGGAAGCGTACATCTTAAGTTATTACTTATCACATGATTTTCAACCTTTAATGCAAAAAAACTGGAAGATAATTGTATTTATAGGAATAATTATATGAAATTAAAAATAATAATTCTGTTATTATAAGAATTATATATATATATATATAAAAATTGTAATTGTTTCCTTTTTGTGAAACTCTGATAACTCAATTTTGTAAATTCTGATAAATAAAATACTGATATGAAGGAAAAGACGATATTAGATTAAATTTTAGTACCGAAATCATTCAATCAAATCATCAAATACAAAAACCGTAACCCAAATTTGATTTCAAGTAAACATCAACCAATATTCTCCGTTCTGCTGACAAAGATACCTCCAGTATTTGAAATGAGATTTCTGGGAACCTTATTTCTCTTAAAGATGAATTCGCCGCAAGAAACGAACAGAACCCCATTAAGCCCGGAGTCAAAGAACTCCGTCCAGAAAAAGACAAATGCTCCCTCTATGTTGAAGATGGAGAACTAACGAACAGAATAAAGAGAGGGTAATATCGCACAAATCAAATTGTCTTCTTTGTGGTTTTGCAGGACTACCTATTTACAAATACTATCTCTTCTTTCTTCTGGTTGCGTCATTTTTATTTTACAATATCTGAGGAAATATATCGTAATAAAAGAGGAGATGCATTCCATTTTTAAGAAGAGAGTAAATTTCCATACAGTTAAAGAATTTGAGAGTTTTTTTTTTTCATTTCATGTGGCAATACTTTAAATACAGTTTCCTCTTCAAAGAATTCGTTTATTCAATAACTATGATTTTTTGTCATTATAATTGCTTAGTATTTCTTAAAGGCCAATTTCAATAGATCAACAAGCTCATCTGATACGTTATTCCTTTACATAGGTTAACTACGAAATATTAACCTTTCATTTGGATTTAGCAATTCTACAAAATCTACAAATCCAATCCTCGGCGAGTTATTTTTATATTAATCTTGGATAAATAGATGCAGTTGAGATTCTGTATTTAATTTAAGATCATTGTTCTATCCCTATAACCCTCCGGTAGGTGAAAACAATAAGCTGCCCAAGTTTCATCGCAATCGTATGAACCTTTTAGGAAGGCATAAGAGACATACATTCAACTTTATTTATATGCATGCATTATTCCATGAAAATCAATCAGATATTAATTTCAGTTTATTATAATAATGTGTAGTAAAATTAGTTTATGCGTAATAACGAAAATTCAGAGCTGTTACCGTTTTTTTTCAGGAAATGGGGACAAAAGGATACAAACTCCCTTTACAAAAATGGGAGCTTTACGATTATCAGTTAAATCAGATCAGAAGATGCTTGACAAAACTTTGAAAAATATATAAATCTTGTATTCTATGTTTTAAATCTCATTTTAGTGAACTATAATTATCTTTATTAAAAATGAAATAATGAAACAGGTAAGAAAAAAAGAAGTTAATAAAAGGAAAAAAAATATTAAACACTTTAAGAAAAAAAATAAAGATTTTTTTTAGTTCACTCATCGAAATATATATTTAAAAAAGGCCTATTAAATTTATTTAATACTTTCTGCAATATCTTTTATTTTAAATGTTTAAAGTGAATGTTCATTTCGAAACAAACGCTCAACTCAGTTAAAAAAGAAAGGAAATTTAATATGTAATAATTTAGTGTTTCATATTAATCTCAAAGGTTGCAAAACTTTATTTTCTTCTCTAATAGTTCTGTAAAAATAATCATATATTTATACATTCTTAGTAGAATTAAGAAGCTAGCTTACATGGAGTGAACTGGGTAATGTGAGTGTCATTTATAATGTACGTAACTAATTAAGTATATTGAACGCGGTTTGTATTTTGTTTATTAATAACACTGGTCTGCATGGGCCAGGTTTTTGAACTTTTGGTTATTGATTCCTTTGCATTTTTTCACGCTGAATCTCAATATGGCATTAGTTTTTTTTGAAATCTCGTCAGAAATTTTTGCAAAAAGCAATTTTTGAAATTTGTAATATGTTGCAAAACATCGAAAATATGAAACATATTAACAAATTTAAAACGTTTTTTTATTATAAAATGCATTGAATTTAATTAAATTTAAGCCTTGTGCTTTACAATATCATAGCCAAGCACATCAAGAGTCCATTGGGAAGGCAAATATTTAATGAAAACTACCACAAAATAAGCCTAAATGTCACAAATTAATTTTGGTACTTGAAATTTTATATTGATACACTTACTTTTATGTACTTAACTTTAAATTTAGTTAAATTTAATTTTAACCAGCCTTAATGATGATGTATGTAAAAAAAGCCTCCTTTCATTTGTGTCGTCTCTTTTGACCGGTCATGCTTTATTGGCGGCTTTTCCGTCCATGTGCCCTTGCTGGTTCATCACGGTGCGGCATCCAGCAATAGTCTGCCATCATTGAAGTATTCCATCTTCCTTGATAACAATTTTCCATTTTTTGGATATCCTGATGGTATCTCTCACCCATATCTCCACTAACAGCACGCAAATTCTCAAGAAAGTAAACCAAATGTGAATTTAGAAAATGAAACTTCAAACTCACTTAACAGCCTAAATTTTGATATTTCAGCAGCATGGTTTCAATGATCGATTTGAAATTCGGATCTTTCTTGTTGCCCAGAAATTTCATTGCTACATCTCTAAAAGCAGACTAGGCTTCTTTTTCAACAACTTCCATTTCTTTCTCAAAATTACCATCTTTGAAAAGCTTTCTAATATCTGGACCCGTAAAGACACCTTTTAGTTTTACTGTTGGTAAGGATGGAAATGTATTTAAGTATGTATGTATTTAATTTTTTTGTATGTATGTATTTGGAAATGCATTTTTATTTTTTTGCAAAGGTATTTAAAACATTTGCTTTCTTTTGATAAAGCGTTCCCAAATTGCTTTATCAATCCCAATTTGATATTTAGAGGAGGAAGGAGAACTTTATTCCTATCTATGAGATCTTTCTGGAGTACATTTTTTTCCAGGCTCTAATGAATCTCGTTTTGGCCAATCTTTCTGCTTCCAATGATTTTGCTTGTCTCTGCTATCCCACTCACATAAAAAAAGCAGGAAACTTTGTGTATCCGCCTTGCTGTTCTAAGATTATCGAAATAGCTTTAAGATCCCCACAAACACTCATGGTCGTCGTACATAATTTTATAGAGCACCAATTTTAAATTTTTATAACATTCTTTTAAATGTACGGCAGTGATTCTCAACCTGTGGGGCGCGAACACCCTAATGGGGGGGCGAGCATATCCAAGAGAAAATGTTATTTAAAAAAATTGATTAAGTAACTGAAAGGAAAGAACACACACACATACAAAACAAAATACATTTTTACATATGTAAAAATTAACTTATTAAATTAAAACAACTTACTAAATTAAAAACAAATTTAATAATTATTGGTGACTTCCTTGGGCCTGTCTTGAAGAGCAAAGTTTTTCAAAGGAGGATTTAATATTAGAAATAGACACTCTCAGTTCTTTCTCTATATTTAGCTGAGATCTAAATTTTGTCTTCAAAGAAGCCACTTCAGAAAATCCAGTTTCACAAAGGTAAGATGTTGAAAATATTAGTAGAATCGAAATGCCCTTGTTTTTAATGAAGAAAACTCATCATCCACTCCTGTCCAAAATTCAATGAGTGATTTATTACTAAATTGTCTTTTGGTTTCGCCGCTTGCCGTGAAGTCTATGAAGGTTTCTTCCTCTTCAAATGAGTTTCCTTCGGGAGTATTTTGAATTGGATCCCTCACCCACTTGTAACTTGATAGCAGTTTGTCGTCGGCAAGAAAGTACTTTTTAAAATTCTTTGCTAGCATTGTTAATGATTTTCAATGAGTTCAAAGACAACTTTTACATGCTTTTCTTCAGCCTTGAAAGTTTTAATACAATCATTCAAATTTGCAAGCATTGTTTTCTTGCTTTAAATTTCTGCTCCACAATTCCAATTTCCAACAAAAAGCATTAACTTTATCACTCGTATCCAATATATGTGTATTTGCTCTTTGCAGTTGAAGATTCAAGATATTTAATTTCTCGAATATGTCGATCATGTAGCTTAATTTCATCACAAATAAACTATCGTGAAAATTCTCAGCTTCCGGTCTGTTTCCCTCTTCTAGGAAAACGGCGATTTCTTCTCTTAATTCATAAACACGTTGCAAAAATTTCCCTCTTGATAACCATCTTGTCTCGCAATAAAATAGTAAAGCTGAATGTACTGCACCCATGTCTTTACAAAGTGCGGAAAAGATTCATGATTTCAGGGGTCTCATTTTTATATAATTTACTGCGGTTACAACCGTAGTTAACACAATATTCAAACCAGGACTCATTTTTTTGGAAGCCAAAGCTTCTCTGTGGATCATGCAATGTGTCCAGACGCACTGTAGCGATTTTTGTTTCACGAGTGCTTGAATACTTTGGAATCTTCCGGGCATAGAAGGAGCACCATCGGTGCATATTCCGACGCAATTTTTCCATTCTATGTTTGCCATAAAATCATTTAAGATAGCAAATAATGCTAGTGCTGCTGCTTTGAGTTCTATTGGTTTGCAGAAAAGTAATTCTTCTACTACTGACAAATCATCACAAAATCTAACTTAGGCAATGAAATGAGCATCTTTATTACTATCTGTTACCTCATCGAGTTGTATTGAAATTAATTTGTCACGTAACTTCGACAAAAGCTGACACTCTACATCTTCAGCTATATCAGCAATTCGACGGGCAACAGTATCATTTGAAAGAGGTATAGACTGCAATTGTTTTGCAAAATTATCTTCAAACATAATTTCTACAATCTCAATTTTGGCTGGTAAAATAAGCTCTTCAGAAATGGTGTGAGGCTTTTTAAATTTGGTTTTTTCATATAAAACTTTGTAAGAGGCAATTAAAGCTTTTTCATTCACAGACAAAGTTTTTTTAAACAATGATTTTTGCTTTTCATATGATTTTAATTTTAATTCGAAGAATTCTCTGGGTTTGTTTACGTACTTTGTTACGTTTGTTTATGTTTCCAAATGTCGTTTAAATTTATTAGTTTTCATGCTGTCTGCCGCCAACATTTTTGAGCAAATGATACACATGGGCCTTTCTTCTTCATTTACTTCAGTACTAGTGAACCCAAAATTTAAGTATTCTTGCGAATATTTTCTTGATTTTATTTTCGGAGCCACGCTCGTCTGTGTACTTGATGCTTGTCTATCGTCTAATGCTCGCTCATGCCCGCTTAAAAATTTATCCATGATTCTGCATAAGTCTGCTGCCGTGAATATTTAATACGGTGAATTCCAATTACACGAAAATATATATAACATACACATTCAGAATAGATTCAATAGCGATAGAAGGATCGACTCGAATGAGATTGGAATTGAATTTAGCGTCATAGAACTTTCTCCTTCTCCCTATGAGAAAACGTTTGTTAACATCTGCGCACACTTCTAACTTAACTTTTAAGCTGACCAGAAAAATTCTTGACAAATCGAAACTTCTCGCGAAACCGTGAGAATGCCTGACATGGCGGGACGCAAGAGCAATAAAAAGGCATAGGATTCCTGTTTTTTCAATGCTGAGGCTCGGTATTGCAAAATGTCAATACATTTCCGTATTCTTGTAATTTGTAAAGATTAAAATTAAGATTGTAGTGTAGGTTTAGCGCCAAAATACTCATCATACATTATTATTGTACACATTTTATTATATGCGGTGAGGGGGGGGCGCGATGAAAATTATGATTGAAAATTGGGCCGCGAATACTAAAAGATTGAGAAACACTGGTGTACGGAATGTCCTGTGGGAATTGACGCATACTTATTTCCGTTGTGAAGAAGCACAGGTTTAAGGCTTTTTTTGGATGAATCTATGAATAGTGTCCAAGCTCGGAAATTTAGGCAAATTGTGTGCAGTTTTCATTTAAACTTTTGCTCCCTCCCATTGGACTCCTGATGGGCTTGGCTATGATCTTGTAAAGAATAAGCCATAAATTTAATTAAGTTAAATACATTTTATAATAAAAAACATTTTAAATATGTCTATATGTTTCATATTTTCGATGTTTTGCAACATATTACAAATTTCGAAAATTGTGTTTTGCAAAAACTCCTGGCGTGATGGAAACAGACTAATGTCATATTCAGATTCAGAATGAAAAAGTAGACTAATTCTGAAAATTGTTTTCTTTTTAGAAAAGAGAGAAATATTCTTTGAGCAACGATATACAGGATGTTGCCAAATTCGACAGACAAATTGAGAGGGGCGATAGTACGAACCAGAAGGATGAAGAATCACCTTACAACAAGGAGTTCCAAGCGATGCTTAGTGAGGAAAATTTCAAAAATATAATGAGTAAGAGAACCGTTGGATGCTGTAAAAAATTAATTAAAAAATTAACAAACAGTGTTTCAGTTGTTAATTTTATTATAAAAGAAATAATATTCTTAAAAGTTTATTTTTAATGCTGGTAACATGCTGCTTTGGGGGTCAAATGAGTCGTAAATTAATGAAAACGAAAAAGTAGTTTGAAAGCATATTTGGAAAAAAATTAAAAATTGGATGAAAAATAAAAGCTTGAAAATGTAAGGAATTTTATGTTTTTTAAATTGATATAAGCGTGAAGTACGAGAACTAGAGAGTTTTCAAGATATTCAAGAAAAACTAAAATGGGAACCACAAAATATCAATGCAACATCAGTTCCCATATTCACAGAGAGTATGCTCAATTTCAAAGGCCAAATTTACAGGAAAGATAATAGGCATAAACCTATGAAAAATAGCCAGAAACCTTTTTGTCGCAGGTTTTTATTCAGAGAAAATCGCAAAAAAGAGAAGTCGAAAAGGCAATGAGACAGTCAAAAAGAATGGCCCTATGAACGCTAGGATAAGGAACAAGATAATCAAGGAGCCCTCTCGTACTTAAATTTTCCATGCATTAAAAAAAATTTAAAGAACGAGCAAGTATTCATTATTGTGAGTAAAAATGTGGCGGCATCTTAATAAGCCAGTAACAGCCAGTAGACAGCGGCATACGTTTTTGCCAAATGATTAAGCTACTGGGCTTCCAATCAGATCATCGCAGGTTCGATCCTTCTCCACATTTGGTGACCTCGAACTATGAATGTTCAAACTGCTGTCGTGGCGCCACCTACCAGCAGCAAACGCAATCAACACAAAGTCGTCAAACTCTCTTCACCCGTCGTTGGACTTGGCGGTACCGAAATACTCTCTTCCTTCGCCAAAAACGCACGCTTGGCGGTATCGCAGCATTCTCTTCGCTCGCCATTACGCTTGGCGCTAAGAAAATCGTTCGTCTCTACCGAACTCGATGGTAGGGGAGTGTTGTGGTAACAATTTAATAAGTCAGTAACAGCGAATGGACATAGGTGTACTCTTTTGCCGAATGGTTAAGGAACTGACCTTCAAACCCGAACATCGCAGGTTCAATCCTTCTCTCACAAGTACTCAGCAGTTATCCGAAAAATAATATTCTTGCCATTAATGGGGCGATACTCCAACTTAATTTGTCTTTTCGGGACCATGGTGGCCTGGAGGAAGGCTTCTGGCTCTAGACTGGATTCGACCGAAAAATAGTCTTGTGTACGGGTCTGGTGCAAGTTAAATTCGTCGGGGCTAAATGTCCTACCCTCTAGTGTGGTATGGAAGTTTGGGGAGAAAGAGAGAGGTGCTAGCTCAGATAAGATGACTGAGGTTTAAAAGTGCTAGGTGAGCACCAAAATAGCTCTATTATTGTTTTGAAAAACATGGCGTTAATATAACTAAATTCTCTGAGTTGAGTCATTATATTCCAGCCTTAAGGTATGACAATTTCTTATGCAAATTTTCAAAGTAAGCAAATATAATTTAATAGATTTATTGACTTCAGTTTTCATCAGCAAAATTATTTGATGTTTTATTCTAATGGTAGTCAATTTAGTTAACTAGCTACTCTCAACTGTAAATAAGGAATTATCATCTAAGAAACATTTTAAAGCTTTTAAATCGCATACTTTTGAATAATAATTTTCAACTGACAGAAGTTGCTCAGTTACGTCTCTAGAGCGAAAGATTCAACAATTTCTGCAATTCTTTTAAGAATTTATTGCAATTAAATATTTACGATTCTAATTACAGTGTTCATTATATTTTTATTGATAAACCTATAATTATACGCCTGGGTAAATTGTACTGAAATGCATGAAATTATTTACAGATTAAGGAGAACATCATCAAATTCTTAATAACAGCTTTTAGCATCTATATTTACAACACATTTTAATTCCTCAACATAACAGGTGTCTTGAATGCACTGGTAAGAGGAATGATAAACACACATTCGACAAAAATTGATGTCTGTTGCATTCTCAAGAAATTAAATCTGTGGTATTGTTCTGCTTAGGCCGAATAATTCTCTGAAACTTCTGGTCACAATAGAAGGGAACAAGGGTTGGAAAATTCAGCTCATGATGAGATTGAAGAGAAGGGTAATATCAGTTCAGGATGCTCATTCAAACCACAATAGCCATAGTTGATTGCTATTATTAAACCCCAATAGACAGATAATTGAAAGAAAATGTGTCTCGGACACTCAAAATAGTTTATATACCAACAATGAGTTCCTTCTCAGACCTTTCAAATGGTCTGGAGCTGGCTTAGCCCTCATGAGGATGGAGTTGGTCTTGGATTAGTGTTAATACTTTTTTCTTTCATTTCAAATTAATTTAACAATTTACTAACACATTTAATTAATACTGTTTTCATTTTTACTATGTTTGCCAAATATGGAGGGTCGAGGTGGCCTGGTGGAAAGGTCTCGGCTTCAGAAACTGGACACTTTCAAGTTCGAGACAAGATTCCAACGAAGAACTGTCGTATAAGTGAACCTGATGCATGTTAGAGGGAGTGCCAACTCAGGTGTCGTCCTCGTCATCTGACTGCGGTTCAAAATGGCGAGGTTCGTTACAAAATAGCCCTAGTGTTACTTTAAAACGGGTTGTTCATGTAACTAAACAAACTTGTCTGATGTGCTCTATATATACTGATAAGTTGTTTACTCATATGTTTCATTTTGTGAATATATTTTCCATCCATTTGATTGAATTCAATCAAATCTTGAATTATAATTTCTTCTTTCAAAGAAACCGAATTAAGGATGAAAATGCATTTTAAATTAATCAAAATTAAGCCAACTTAATTAACAATTCAAAGATCATTTTAATTGACTGTTTTAATTATAGCCCAAATATAAGCGAAAAATAATTCAAGTTAAGAATGTGTTTTTCTAAAAAATGATAAAAAAATAACAATATATAGACAGTTTTAATTAGTATATAACTCCTGTAAAAAACAAAAATTAATGTATAATATGCCTATTATTTGATTCGTATAATTAACTCAAAATCATTCATCTTTCAATTTTATCAAAATTTTCTTTTTCAAACAGGAAAATTAATTACAAATTCGACCTAAATAATGATGAATATTAATTATAATTATTCACATCAAAACTATTCCCCTAATTTTATATTGCAGACAAAAAATAGAACAGTAATTATTTTAAAATCACACACACACACACACACACACACACACACACACACACACACACAC
>JAPMOQ010061751.1:197825-209663 GCA_026543055.1 Argiope trifasciata | reverse complement strand
TATATATATATATATATACTGTCACGAAAATTTAAATAAACACTTTTAATTAACGAACAAATTTATTGAAGAAAAGTAAAGTAACTTTACAAGTTGTCCACGTCTAGTGGGTATCAGCTTTTATACAAGAACAGAATATTCGAGAAACAATTAATCTGCACAACAAAGAAAGGTCTAGAATGTTTAAGAACATAAGGAAAAGAACTAAAATTCCATTCTTCGGATACAACAGCAACGTAGAGCATCGAAACCCTCACACTCGGGGTTTGGATCGCACGCTGTAACCATTCGGCCACATAACTGATGACAAACTTTCTTTATTAAAAATTTCAATCGTTAATAAAATACTTGTTATTCCTCCACTCAGGTTCAAATACATTTTTTCAAACTTATAATGGATAAAACTTGATGTTAAGTTTTTTATTCAAATATTTATTCATTCATTAAATTTAATTCATTTTTAATACTTTAAATAGAATCTTAGCAGTTTGTAATGAAAAATGAAATCCACATTCTTCAGTTCAATTGCAAAAATGCAAGGATTTCAGTATTTTTCACGAGAAGGTGAAGAAGGCGAGTTCAGTTATTGCGAAAATCAATCATTGTTAGATAATTATTCAATAAAAAACCCCTTTCTAGACCTAAATATGCATTGAATTTAACATAATTAATAATAATTGTTATAAACAATAAAATCCAAAAATAATTAAAGAACAGATTAAGGAAACAAAACTATATACATAATATATAAACAAAAATAATATTGTAATTATATAGAAAAAACTTTTACAAAAAACAGGCTATCGGAAAAAATACTGCAATATATAAGACTTCGCTTTTTGAAATGCTTTTCTAAAGAATCTTCCTTTAATACAAAGTAAGAAAATTATTTAAAAAAAGATTTTAATTAATTTTTCAGCTGGTCTATTTTTTTCCATCCCAACGTAAACATCCTTTAAATACTACCTTTTTTCACCTACGATTCTGCCTTCGGGGAATCTAGGTTATATTTACCGAAAAAAAATGCTTATATTTCTCCTTTTTTAACTCAAGATCAATATCCCCCAGGATTTAAAAAAAAACTGACATTTCATAGAGGAATACATATATTTTTTTCCTTTTTGGACTTTTTCTGTCTCACTTTCTCATTTTGCGTGGCTGGCATAGTGCCCTTGGGCCATCTTTTGCATGAGAAAAGATACTGATGAAAATATAAACATCATGAGAGAATTATAGTCAACCCCAGAGAGGATAAAAAAATATAAATAAAAACTTTGTCATTTCCTTTTTATTTTTGTTAAACATGATTGTCATTCAATTAGATACATCATACTTCTGATAGACATATTAAAATGCCTATTTTGTTAAATTATTGTTAGGAAATTTCGGCATTAAGGTACTAAACTCTAAATTCGTATGTCTCTCGTACTTTATTCTAAAAGAATGCAATGCATTTTGAACCCGCTATTGTGTGCCATTATTTAAAGTAAATCACTTCACTTGACATTAAACATATAAGTTATTGTCTGATGATACCTGTCATTTATTTGGTCGGATACGCAAATGTGAGATTAAGGCATGGTATAAATACGTATCATTATGTTAGTAATATGGTTTGGTGGTGATATCAGGTCCTGTAATGCCCGTCTTTGTACAAATGTTTCATCATGTCTGTCAATAGTTCATAACATGTTTAATTTTATTTTCTCAAGAAACTGTGCTTAAATTAAACTTACCTTTGGTCGGATCCAATCTTAAGAGACTTTATTTGTCACCAGTTCCACTGTAGTAACTCTAATGTCAAACGGCTGAGTCATAAACCGTTATATAATACATCTCGTTTAACAATTACTAATTTCGTTCTGTAATCGTAACTGTTTTCCTTGGCCCCCTATTGGCGACTGATATGAACAATCTGCCCATGTCTTGGAAGCGAGCGTAAAACATGATGTAGTCCCCGAATATTATTTTAATGCATACGTGTTAAATGTTATTGTCCTAAATAGTTTTGCCGACGGATAAATCAGGTTCTTTAATGTCATTTAACGTATTTTTAACTAAAATGGCATGATTTATCGATTTCAATTGTCTACCCAGACGGAATCAAAAATTTTGTTGATTTTTCGGTCACAGTTCTATAAATTTTTATTTCCTTTGAACTAGTTATAATGTTTTTAGCAAACTGTCTTTCAAATTTCAAATGTCTCATTCCGACCTAACTTAACGTTTCAAAAAGAATTTACTACTTTCAATCGATGTTGTAATTATATCGATGTATTTTCAATCGATGTAATTACATCAATGTATTTTCAATAAATGTTTTAATTATATCGATATATTTTCAATCCACGTTTTAAATATATCAATGCATTTTCAATCCATGTTGTAATTACATCGATATATTTTTTATCGATATAGCAATTATATCGATGTATTTTCAATCGATTTTGGAATAATATCACTTATTTTCAATCCACGTTGGAATTATATCAACTTATTTTCAATCAATGTTGTTATTATATCAATGTATTTTCAATCAATGTTGTCATTATATTAATGTATTTTCCATCAATGTCGTAATTATACCAATGCATTCACAAATAATGTTTTAATTATATCAATGCATTTTCAAATAATGTTGTAATTATATCAATGCATTTTCAATCAATGCTGTAATTACATCAATGTATTTTCAATTAATGTTGTATTATCAATGTATTTTCAATCAATATTGTAGTTATATCAATGCCTTTTCAATCAATGTTGTATTTATATCAATGTATTTTCAATCTATGCTGAAAATACATCAGTGCATTTTCAATCGATGCTGTAATTACATCAGTGCATTTTCAATTAATGTTGCATTTATAGCAAGGTATTTTCAATCGATGTTGTAATTAAATAAATGTATATTCAATCAATGTTTTAATTATCTCAGTGTATTTCCAATCAATGTTGTAATTATATCAATGCATTTTCAATCAATTTATAAATTTATCAAAGTATTTTCAATTAATGTTTTAATTATATGAATGTATTTTAGATTAATGCTGTAAATATATCAATGTATTTTCAATCAATGTTGTTATTATATCAATGTATTTTCAATCAATGTTGTTATTATATCAATGTATATTCAATCAACGTTGAAATTATATTCAACACACCAAACAACCATTTCTTTTCCAAATACTACCCGTCAATATTCTTATTCATTAAAGGATTTCTCTGCCCGTTCGCTCTGGAAATTTCAATATTTCCTTGGCCTCTAAACATTCAGGACAGCTCCTCCTTTGAGAAGAGGATACGTGGCCTCTTATCCTGCAAACACAGAGAGCACGAACGAGCAAATCGTGCCAGCGGAACAGTTATGATGCGCAACAACAACAACAAAAGAAAGCGAAACTGTTCCTTTCTCCCCTTTCTTTGTTTACGAATCGCACACTGGATTTCCTTCGGCATCCCCCATTGCGCATAATGACTTTCGATAGTGCAGACTCGCTGAAACATCTGCACATTAAAGCAGCTCCTCTTCTCAAATGGCTCACGAGGCGAAATGATCAGCTTCTAGATATCTCAAATAATTATCGTAGTGAGATGTTGGCTCTTTCTCAGAGTTCTCAGTTAATGAATGGATCTTTCGAACTGGAAGCGGGAAAGTGATTTTTTGATTAAGCTGGATTTCTGAAAATTCAGAGTAAACCATTTGTTCCCGAAAGAAAATGTGCTTGTTATCTTTAATGAGAAATATTTAATTTGAATTCTTTCGATATGGTATAGACTGCCACAATCATAATATCAATTGAATTCTACTATTCAGAACAATTTGGGTTTTTTTTTCATGCAATCTGATTCTTCAGAGAAATTCTAATGGACGATGGATATATGAAGATCGACCGATTTAATGTTTCGAAACAATTATTAATAGGAAATATATAATTTGAATTATTTTTATATGGTATGGACTGCCAAAATCCTAATTATTAATAGGATGATCATAATTATTAATAAGATTTATTATTAATGGGAAATATTTAGTTTGAATTCTTACAATAATGTGTAGACTGCCAAAAATCCTAATTTCCATTGAATTCTAGTATTCGAAACAATTGATTTTTTTATGCATTGCAATTCTTCAGATAAATTCTAAAGGAAGATGGAAGTAAGAAGATCGACCTTTTTAATATTTCGAAACAAAATGGCATATCTTAGGAGTGGTCACTCTGACAATAAAAGAAAAAAAAATATTCCAAGGTTAAAATGAGACATATAAAGAAAATATTATCTTGGAAAGCATGTTACGGCGAATGTCTGCTTGAACATAATTGAAGTAAAAAAATCCATATATATTTAAGTTCTCATTTCGAAAACGATGTTAAGAGAAACGAATTGCGTGAATGTCTTTTAATGACATTCTTGAAGGTGCTCCGAATGTTTTTAAGAACCATGGTGACGTTCATTTTCGTGAGGGTTGAGGAGGGTGATTTACAGACGTCGAAAAGAGGCAGCTACTTTCAATAGTCCCATAATTTCTTGAAATTTTTATTTTATTTGGCTGTTTCATGTCGGTAAAATCTTTTATAAGAAATCATGGGTAACATCATGATGTTTCGGAGTATAAAGCGTGACAAAGTAATCAATAGCATCTCCACATCGTAATTTGGAATGGTGACTTTAATTTGTAAGTTTAGGGAAAGATTAAAAGGAATTTAAACTGATTTAGACGAGAGCATAAAATTCTAACGTCATAAGATTTTGGTAGAAATAAAAGGCTAATATTTTTATGACATAATTATTAATATAAAATAGCATTTTGATAATTTATGGAGGAAAAGAAATTTTAATTTAATTGTGCCTTTTAATATTGAGACATTTAAAAACTGTTTTGATTAAATTATTTTTGAAAAAAAGGCAGATAGCTCACCTTAGCTATCTAAAGCTGAAACAGGAATAATTTTGAGATATTAATTCATTAGACTGATAACAGAGAATGTGAATTCTCAATCATTTTGCAGATGGATAACTAAAGCTAAATTTTTAATTCCAGCTCTAGGTTTTTCCATAGCACTGGTCACTGCCTTATCCTATGCTGGCATTTGAAGTAATTCGTTAAGGGTCTAGAGCAATTTTTCGAAAAATTTAATTACTATTCTCTTAATAAATTCTGAAACAGGTTCAATTAAGAGGTCGTCATGAAGCATATTCCTTCTTAATTAAAAATCTTCATTAATTTGAGAAAGGTGGCTGAATAATTTAAAAGAAGTTTAATCAGGCGGCGCCAAGTAACGCAGTTATGCTGTCCATTGTTACGAAATTTCGCCATTCTGGTAGCATACTGCTTAAACCAATGAGGTATGTTGAAGCAGAGAATGCTCAACTGTGAAGATCCATAAATAACTGCGTTTACATCATGTGTGAAAATACTCTTTTTGCCGGAGTCTGAAGGAGTAGTCGACTGTATACAAGAAGAAGAAGTCTGAAGCAACCTTTGTTTCAGGAGGAGTTTGAGAATCTGCGTGAATGATATGAACACTGTTTGCAGCGAGGCAGTGTACATTGTGAACGCTTACATTAAGCATAACGTGGTAAATAATAAACTCTGATAGTATGTATCTATGCATATTAATTTATTTCGAGGAAAAATAGACTCACAGATAACAATAATGTAATTTAGGTTATCTTCTCATTTTAGAACTATGTAATATTCTTCATCTTTTCATTTTAGTACTATCTAATTTTATTCATCTTTTCATGGCAGTGCTATCTAATTTTTCATTG
Source organism: Argiope trifasciata (assembly GCA_026543055.1). NCBI lineage: Eukaryota > Metazoa > Arthropoda > Arachnida > Araneae > Araneidae > Argiope > Argiope trifasciata. The sequence goes on along the minus strand of JAPMOQ010061751.1, from coordinate 203,885 downwards.
CTATACTATATAGTTTTGTTCATTTTTCATTTGTGTACTAAGTAATTTTGCTCATCTTTTCATTTCAGTATTGCATATTTTATTACATACTGTATTTACACGCTACAAATTTTCATTTTTTTTCGAAACAAATAAGATCTACCGATGCTATTAAAATTCATTTAATCTTTCTTCAATCAGATAGACTATGCCTCTTTATTAAAGTTGATAGCATCCTTTGAAAAAATAATCTCTTTCAAATTCATATCAATCTAAAAGTGATTGATGCTATCTCAGAGCTTGTACAAAAATTCTGAGATGCAAAAGAGCAAGTCATTAGTTAAACACCCAATAATGGTGCGAAAGTCTTTTTTTTAACATGACTTCCTTTTAACAAAGTTAATGGACCTTGCAAGTTCGATTATTTTAACTTTCTTCATTAGTTCGAGGTGACTGCACGTCGCATTTTCGTTTTGTTTGTTCATTTTATTTCAGATAAAGCTGTGAAATGGCTTGACAAATACAATCACCATGAAATCGATGGGCTCCGCTATCTACTCTCCAAGGAAGAAAATAATACCAAAGTTTATACAGCACTGATAAATCCAGAAAAATAATCCATAAGTTTGTTAAGTGGGCACTAGGTTTTGAAATAAGTAAAAAGGGAGGAAACGTGCGATTTCATTTTTATAATTTCATCACTAAAATACGTGTTTATATTAAACTGAAATAGTGTTATAAAATGCATTCTTTAATAAAATAAATATTTGAAAGGGTAAAAGTTCATCTTAATGACTTTTCTGAAAATGATATAGCGATAAGATTTGAATATATTTGAAACGTTCTAGGTATCTCGATTTTCGAAAAAAAGAGAAATTTCTAATAAAGATTTTGGTTAAACATTAAAAGAAAATTGGAGAGGCATTTTAATTTCCAAGTTTTCGTAGATAGTTTAAAGTTGAATGCAGTTAACATAAAATTCCTTTGAAAATTCAGTAAGTGTGATTAGAAATATTTTAATTTAGTAAATGAGCTTTTAATCGGAATTATGAAATCTTACGCAATTTTTGTTTCAAATGAATTTGCATTGTTAATAAGGAGGAAAAATAAAAAAGTTAAAAATTAAGTCACCTAGAATATTTTGAATTTTTAATAATTTTATAGCTTTCCATTTTTTAAAAGTAATATATTTCACTTCATATTATTTCTTTAAGGAGTGCGTAAACAATTGAATCATTTTAGAATTTTAACTTTAAAAATCAGTTTTTTACAATAAGTCATTAATATATGTTTAAACACATTTCAACGAGAAAAACCATACTACACAAATTTTTAATTAATAAATATTTAACAAGCTAATTAGCATTTTTGTTGAAACATTATATCTTAAATTCTAATGTGTACAGATGTGCAATTCTAGGTGGAAATGATGCCTAATATGAGTCTTCGTCCTGTCTACCTCAATCAAGTTTTAAAAATTTATAGTTTTTTTAACAATTTTTTATTCAACAATGAATAGAGAAAGCGATATTTTTTCAGTCATTTTAGCATTTAAATATCTATTAAAGATATTTCCATAAATACAACTTTGATTGAAGCACAAAGCATCCACTGTTTCCAACAGATTATGTTGATATATAAATAATGGTATTTGGTTTATTTTTTGTTGAGTAATGTTTGCGTGAATGAATGAAAAAGTATCATTCTTCATAAAGTAGTTTAAGAAAGACGAAACTAAAGTTTCTAATGAAGGTATCAGCAGAAAAATCCTGATAATTCTAGAAATGTTCCAAATATGGGCAACATCTTGGTATCGTTTGAAAGCTAAAAGATCAGAAGACATTTTGAAGTAATAAAAAAATATTCAATATTTTGAACGATTTTCGGAGTTTCAAGTGTGTACGTACACCTTAAAAAATGTGATGAACATATGTATTAATAATATGTATTGGTATGTGTATGTGTGTGTGTGGGTAAAGCATGGATTGAAAAAGCAGTCGCTCCGATTTTTATCCAAATTCTTTTACACAATCCATGATAAGACCAAAGTGATGAACAGAATAAGTGAGGAGAAAGAATGAAAAAAATACCTGAGTCAAATAATTCTTTTTATAGATTTGAAATAGATTTGCAAAATTAATTATTCTGATTACGTAGGAAAGTTAACAAAGAGAGAAATTTCAAAGTTTCAGAGACGAGGAAATTATTTTCTAAAAAACAGCTAATTTGAAATCATTACAATTTCTCACCCGCAGCAGCTGATGGCAATAAAGTATAATTTTGCAATCTGCGACGCCACATATTGCCATATCACCAAACATCAACGCATTATTGGGTAGGTAAAAAATTTAGGTCTCAACTGGGGGATGCTGTCAAGGAAAAAAGTAATTGCCTTTTAACACATAGTTTCTTCTTAAATTACAGGTTACAACAAATAATAATCTTAAAAAAAGCATTACGTTTACCTTCTAAATAGCATTCAAGTTGCCAGTATATAATGGCTTATAGAAATCAAAGAATGGAAAACTCAACTATTATATGAAAAAAAATTGACACTGGGTTAAATTGGTACTTTTTTATGGGAATTTATATAATATTTTAAACATACAAATTAAGTACTCATATAAGAATCAGCCAATAATTTATCTAGATATTTCACCTGATATATAAATAAATTTTACACACTTTTCAAAACACATTTTCACTAGGAAAATTAGTTATATTTGAACATGCTTATCACAATCAGTTAAATGTGAACTTTCACTGAAAATCACTTCTGCAGAATGATCCTCATCACACTAAAATCCATTTCTGCTTCAATGAAAAGTCTCTGGAGCGCTTAACAAGGATCAGCAGATTGGATAGCATTTCGGGTATCAAGTTTCAGAGCCATCTTCTAAGCCTTGTGTAATTCTGGAACACTAAAATGGAGGGCGGTCAGACAAACGTCGCGCAATGAAATGACAGAAATATTTTTTAAAACTTCTGATGAGACTGGAGAAAAAGTGCTGGTGTATTGAAGGTCACGAAACAAGAAGGTATATGGTTAATTTTTTCGATAGAACTAAAAATTGAATTGTGGTGATCGAAAGTCCATCCTTAGCTGTTTGAGATCTTGCATCTGCATTATTAAGGGTTAACAATGCAGCTGTCGACAGTTTTAAATAAAACTCTTTTATAGAAATTTGTTTCTAATGTTAAATTATATTTCATGCAACTAATTATATTACTTTTGAATTCTTGTACGTTTAGGTTTATTTTGTTGCCTTTTTGCATGCATAATAAGTATTTAAAGCTCTTGCAAATGATCAACTGAATTGTAAAATTATTTAAACATATTTACAGAATGGTTTCATTTTTCTCAGATTCATATGACAGTTAGGGCTCAGATATCATACAAAGCTTGCAAGGAGTATTTTAATAATTTTAAATTAGCTACATTCTCGCAATATTTTTATATTTAATGAAACAACACCTTCACTGTAACTTTCACTACGGAAGTGCGAGGAGTGTTAATTTCCTCATCGAATCAAAACTCTGAGATTTTCGTATTCCTTCGCAAACTATATAAGATCGAAATTAAATCCCGTGCTCGCTTTTTCGTTTTTTTTTTTCTCCTGCATACCCATTGACTGCTTTATATTTAAATTTTTAATTCCGTGATTTATGTAACGAGTTTTCTTAATAACTTCTTCAGAAAAATAGCTTTCAGCTTCAAATTTTTATATCAATGTAATTCATATAATTAAAGAAACCTTTCACTAATTAGTTTGTTATTATATCTTATTCACATTTCAGATTCCCTAAAATTTGAATTTTAAACTTAATTAGAAAAGTTTAAACTTTAATTAAGATATTTTCTTTTGCTTAAAAACCAAAAATGTTTTTTTAATATGTGCACCGACAAGTCAATCACTCACATTGAAGTTTTGTGTACATTGCAAAGTAATTTTCATAAATAATGAGATACTTCAAAGAATTTTTTAATTCATTATAAAATGCAGTTTATTATTTTACATTCAAAAGAATATTAAATGTCCGTATAAGGTTCTATTTTGTTTCAATCAACAACTGTTCTTTTGAAAGAATATGAAGTCTAAATTTTTCATAGGCCTTTAGTTCCACTGAATTTTATTCAATGAAATTATTTCGGCAGTCCAGATTTTGAATAAAAAAGAAAGCATTTCTGTCTTCTACAATGAAATCTGATCTAAATATCAAGACTTGAATTTCATTATTTTATTGTAATCAAGGATTTCTCTGGGTAACTTCTTATCGGTGTATCTTTTATTTAAATGGTCAATGGTATGATTTAAAAGTCAATAATATTCCAAATTTCAAATCAGTTTCGCTACAATATAGGGATTTCTTTTTATTTAATGTGTTATTTTCTTACTTTATATTATTCAAAAGACCGAAGTCCTATAAAAATTTGACTCATAATTCATCAGAATATGTATTAACTCAATTTACATCAAATAGCATTCTTTATTTCATTTAGGCCATGTTTCCTTTCACATTCATATGTTTAATATAAAAAATATAGAAATTAAGTTTTGGATATTGTTTAGAATAGACATCTTGTAAATGTATATATGCATTGAATACTTTAGATTTTTTTCACTCCCTGTATATGTTTAAATAAAAAGTATCTTAAAATTTTGCCAGAGCCTTTTTATATCCCTTATGTTTCATAAAAATATAATGTTTTACGTTTATTTCATTTCTTACAGACAACTGTTTAAAACTGCACTTTTCTAGGTTTAGTTTTTCTTAAGAGTAGTTTGCTGTTTATTTCAATATTTTTATTTGAACTTTTGTCAAAGAGAAGCTAATTTTTCCCCTTCTGATGAAATATTCTATATTTTATTTTTTAAACAAATTGTTAGAAAACATGCTTAATCCTTAGTATTCCTTTCATACACCATTCAAAGCAGTGCATCATTTTGTCGTTTTATTCAATTATTTAGTCAAATTTTGATAGATAATAATGTGTAGATTAATTTCCCGAAAACATTCATACATAATAATTTTTAAGGAGCAATAAACAAGCCCTCTTATTCGGAGCGTTAAGTCCTCTTATTCTCTACGGAGCGTTAAGGGCGAAAATTTTATTTAAAAATAATTAAAGTCAGAACTTTAATTTGTCTTAAAATTTGTATCAATTGAAGTTTTATCTTTAAGATAATGTAAAATTCGCTTTTTCATCTTACATTTTATGTCGTCATAAAAAATGACAAATTTTAGTTTAATTTTTAATTAATGAAAATTGAAAACCTATTGTTCTAATTAGCATATTTCCACTGTCCAAAGTATATATAAGAGAAGTTTGGCAGCTCTAGCGGAATGATCTAACATGCAGAATGCCAACACACGTACAAACACATATACATAAACATGCATACACAAATAAAATTTTCTTAAAAAAATTCTGTTTCATTTCAAAATCCATATATGTATGTTCTTTTCAAATAACTGATGTTTAACATTGTTACAAAAATTTTTAGACTCAGCCATATTATCATTAGTTAAATATTCATTAATTGATGCAGGAACATGTCAAATAGCACATTCAGAAGAATCATGTCTTCATCAGTGCAGTGGAAATGGCTAATTCCTTCAAAGGGTTTCTGGGAATTACTCAGTCAGTCCACATATTCCTTGCGGAACAGTCACGATGCCGAAAGGAACGGTCCGCACGTGTGGAAAAAGTGGACAAATTGCCGGCACATTTGCGGGATAAATCCGATTTTCATTCTCACAGAGGATTGCGACTGGGAGGGGGGGGGGGGTTATAACCGAAAGATGCAGAGAAAGTTTTGTATTAATGTGTTATTTAAATGACGGGTATTTTCGCTCAATCCTTATAGTATAGCGATATATTAGTCTGTAAATCATTACTTGAAATGCGCTCCTTAGTATACAGATCCCGATTATTCGGCTTAGTTTTCTTTTATAGTTATTAAATGAGGCAATGGATTGTACAAGCAGTCATCTATTAAGGACATTTTCAAAAACTAATAACTGCAAGTTTTGCCTCTTATATCAGAATTGCCTTTTCATATCATTTCTAAGTGAAAA
>JAPMOQ010061751.1:131931-197425 GCA_026543055.1 Argiope trifasciata | reverse complement strand
TATATATATATATATATATATATATATATATATATCATTTGATAATTTCTACATTCAGGAAAATGAATAGTAAAGAAGTATCAAGAATTTACGTAGCTTTCCTAGACTACCCAAGTATGTATTTAAAAAATTGATATTGTGGAAAATTTTAAAAAAATTAAGAAAAGTGAAATGTAATTTTTAAGTGTTAATTAATTATCGGAATATTCTTAGAAATACATATTTATTTCGCAAATCTTCAAAAAATACTTTAGTGTATATGATTTTATGAATTATATCTGCATAGACATACTGAGGAATCTTACACGAGAAAACCCAATAAACGTTTTCACGACTTCAGTGTGTTCATTTGGAAATAGGAGCTGCGTTGCATCTGTATTTAAAAACGTTGAAATTTATATGAACTTTTCCCGCTGTTTGTAGAATAAGGTTTTTATTTTTTGGTAGGAGTGGGAGTCATTTTAATCTTTGTATTTACTTTGCACAACGAAGTTGAGAGAATTGGCTTTCCACCTGCACTCCAACAGTTTACAGAAATTTTATTCTGCTGGGTTCCCAGTCATGTTGGGATAACAGGAAATGTTCTGACTGACAACGCTGCGAAAACAGCGTCTTTGTTTATGCAGCTTGAGGTTCCATTCTACGATTTGAAAAACTCGTTTGCACGTCATATTCATTCTGCATGGCAGGAATCGTGGGATCAACAAAGCAATAATAAATTACATTCCATCAGACCCACAATTACATTATGGACTGCTCTTCCAGTGCGTGAACTCGAGGTCAAATTGACTAGACTCCGCATTGGTCATGTTCGTTTAACGCACAGGCATCTTTTATTAGGAGATCGAGCTCCTCTGTGCTCCAGATGTCACACGATTTTAACGGTTTTTCACATTTTAATTGAATGCCCTGATTTTACTCAGCATCGTTTGCGATTTTTTAATCTTTCAAATGTGGATTTACAAATGCTTGTGGGAGAACGTACCCACAAAAATCTTTTTTAATTTTTTGAAGCAATTGGCTTTTATCATCTTATTTAATAATTCATACTGTTAATATATTTTTAAATATCGTTAAATTTTAAGAGACATTGTCTTGAAATTTTTTAACCAGCTTCTAATTTTGCAGAGTTTTTCATATAGATATGGGTTTTTTCATTCTAACCGTATGTTTGGCGCAGCATAGCCTTATTTGGCTCTTGTGCCAGAAAACTCAACTATCCATCCATCCATCCAACAGTTTACAATAAGATTTTCAAAAAATAAATATTTTGAGAAGCATTTTTCGTTAATTTTAAAACTGTGAGGATAAGTATAAGTGTTTAATACTTCTATATATTAATAAATAAAAGTACAAATTAATAAAAAAAATCTTTAAAAGTTATAAAAGCTTTGAAAACTTGATTTTGGATATATTTTTAAAAAAATTCTCAAATTCCATATCATTGTTATCGACATTCACCAAATTAAGAAAAGAGACTACAATTCCATTTATAATCAATAATCATATTCAAGACTCTTCAATAGGGGTAACCTTAACTTGTCTCAATTGCTTTAAGAAACAAGTTTAATGAATATAAAATTTAAAATTCATCTTTAACTAACATTAATATTGATATATATTCCTCAGTTAAAAGACTTAATCCCTCGAAGTATGTGTGCTAAAATATCATAGTTTATCAACTTGGTTTAGCTTAGAAGATGTTAATCAAGAGCTAAAAAAATGCATTTATTTTTACCACTACAATCGCAATAAGAACATTAGGCTTATGTTTGAGCACTGCATTTCCATTTAGAATAATCTTCTTTTGGTGTTTTCTCACAAGTCATTCGCATATAATGCTTCTTTCAATTTCAGATGATGATGTTCCTATAATTTGATAAGAGCCTTTTCAGAATGTTCAATCCTTTAGAATGCCTTTTCTTAGGTAGTAGCATTATATGCTTGTCTTTATGTTTTTACTGTCATATTTCAAGATCGTTTTTTTATATATTTCCTATTGCCATGTCTACAGAAATATTTATAAAAGTAAAGAATTTCAGCAGCAGCCACAACAACATTAACCATCTGAAACTCCACACAATAAGATTATGATTCTTTCCTAGACGAAGTCTAGTTCCAAGGAAACGAATAATAATTTATTCTGTGGAGACGGATGCAAATACCTTTTTCGATCATAACTTTCCAAAACGGAATGTGTCAGCGTTTTTTTTTATCTTTCGTTCCCTTTCATAAGCAAAGAATGAGGTTTATATGCAAATATAACGAGCCTACTCTACCTTAAACATCACCATCAATGATATGAAAACATAACATTTCCAAGCAAAAAAGCCTTATCGGAGTTTTTGAATGCCTTATCTTTGAATTATTATAGGTATGCACCGGTCAGAGAATTCAGGGATTTAGGGAAAATTGCATTTGGGGAATTATGTAATAATATTTCAGAGTTAAGAAAAGATTTCGCAGTAAATATCTCTATTTAGTCATAGTGTGATGGATAGAGGTTCTAAATAATTTATGTAATCTGGAGCTCATATATTATAATGGGTATACCTAACCTTCAGGTTCTTTTACTTATAATGGTTGTGTATGGTGTAAGATAAACAGCAATGCTCAATCCTTCAATAGAAGACACAGCTACGACGTTTATTTAAACAAAGACAGGACATCACAAATGACGACAATCATATACATTCTAGCCAGACACGCAAGGCATCATAGCAACATTGTACAACAGACAGTTCTCCCCTCGTAGAAGTTGGATAGTCACACCGACCACAGCACACAAAGTGATAAGACAAAGCGATGAATTGAAAGACCACACAAAAAATATTTAATGCTGTAGACAAGATATTGTTACTGATTTCCCTATACTAATCCGTTCAGTTCTTTTGCTTGTATAGTGGAGTGTTTGGTGTGAGTAGATGAGCACACATTGTTTTGTACTTCAGTAGACGACAAAACATAGACGACGTTTATTTACAGGACGAAGACAGGGCAGCACAAAGACGAGATTTATCGATAGCACAACTATGAATACACGACAACTATATACAGCCGAGACGAACACACCGGACAGCACATAACAGCCCTCTACTGTAGACAGTAGCTTATAACTGCGTATACAGATCACAAAGTGGCCAGACAGGATTCAGAAAGAAAGGGGATCTTTGAGGGATTCTATCTACGCGCACGTAGGTCTTTCCGAAAGGCTGGAACTACTCAGCTCTCTCCTCTCGCTCTCGTCACCGACTCACTACTTCGTACAACGGGACTACTCTCAGTTCAGCACAGCACCGTTCCCGACGACGACACAACGAGCTACGACAGAGATTCTCAAACTGTGGGGCGGGAACACACTAATGGGGGGGTGCGAGCATATCCAAGAGAAAATGTTATTTAAAAAATTGATTAAGTGACTGAAAGGAAAGAACACGCACACACATACAAAACAAAATACATTTCGACATATTTAATAATTAACTTATTAAACTAAAACAACTTAACACATTAAAAACAAATTTAATAACTATTAGTCACTTCCTTGGGCTTGTCTTGTAGGGCAAAGGGTTTCGAAAGAGGGTTTAATATTAGAAATAGACACTTTCAGTTCTTTTTCTGTATTTAGATGGGATCTATATTTTCTCTTCAAAGAAGACACAGCAGAAAATCCAGTTTCACAAAGGTAAGATGTTGAAAATGGTAGTAGAATTCGAAATGCCCTTGTTTTTAAGGAAGAAAACTCATCATCCACAACTGCCCAAAATTCAAAGATTGATTTATTACTAAATTGTCTTCCAGTTTTGCCGCTTGCTGTGAAGTCTATGAAGGTTTCTTCCTCTTCAATTGAGAGTCCTTCGGGAGTATTTTGAAATGGATCCCTCACCCACTAGTAACTTGATATCAGTTTGTCGTCAGCAAGAAATTACTTTTTAAAATTCTTTGCTAGCATTGCTAAATGATTGGTTTACAGAAAAGTAATTCTACTAGTGACAAATCATCACAAAATCTTACATAGGCAATGAAATGAGCATCTATTACTATCTGTCGCCTCATCGAGTTGTATTGAAAACAATTTGTCACGTAACTTCGACAAAAGCTGACACTCTACATCTTCAGCTATATAAGCAATTCTACGGGCAACAGTATCATTTGAAAGATGTATAGACTGCGACTGTTTTGAAAAGTTATCTCCAAACATAATCTCTACAATCTAAGTTGCGGCTGGCAAAATAAGCTCTTCACCAATGGTATGAGGTGTTTTACATCTGGCTATTATATATGAAACTTTTTAAGAGGCAATTAAAGCTTTTTCATTTACCTACAAAGTTTTTTAAACAATAATTTTTACTTTTTATAAGATTTTAATTTTAATTAGAAGAATTCTCTGTGTTTGTTTGCGTACTCACTATGAAGCGGTTTCCAAATGTCGTTTAAGTTTATTAGGTTTCAAGCTGTCTGCCGCCAACATTTTTGAGAAAATGATGCACAGGGGCCTTTCTTCTTCATTTACTTCAGTACTAGTGAACCCAAAATTTAAGTATTTTTGATAATATTTTCTTGATTTTATTTTCAGAACCACGCTCGTCTGTGCTCTTGTGGATGCTTGTCTATCGTCTAATGCTCACTTACGCCCGCTTAAAAATTTATCCATGATTCTGCAGAAGTCTGCTGCCGTGAATATTTAATATTGTGATTTGCACGAAAATATATATAACTTACACATTCAGAATAGAGTCAATAGCGATAGAAAGATCGACTCGAATGAGATTGTCTGGAATTGAAATCGGAGTCATAGAACTTTCTCCTTCTCCCTATGAGAAAATTAACTAACTTAATTTTTAAGCTGACCAGACAAATTCCAGACAAATCGAAACTTCTCGGGAAACCGTGAGAGTGCCCGACATGGCGGAACGCAAGAGCAATAAAAAGGCATAGGATTCTTGTTTTTTTAATGCTGAGGATCGATGTTGCAAAATGTCAATAAATATCCGTATTCTTGATAATTTGTTAAGTTTAAAATTAAGGTTGTAGTGTAGGTTTAGCACCAAAATACTCAAAATACATTATTATTGTATACATTTTATCGTATCCGTAGGGGAGGGGGGGAAGGCGCGATGAAAATTATGATTGAAAATTGGGCCGTGAATACTAAAATTTTGAGAAACACTGACATACTAGATTTAGAATGGTGCGACTGCATTTGGAATTATTTATAGAAAGCTTTACAGACATAGACGTCAACAAAGTGCTCACTTTTAATTCTGTGAACCAAGTTATGTTAGCCATCGACTCTTTTTAGCCAAGTTTGATAAATTTTTATAGATAATTCTCTGAACCAATGAGTTACTAAAACAATTTAATTATTCATGGGGCAGATGGCAAAGAAATTATCTCATTTACAGGAGAAAAATAAGTAATGTTTTCAAACGAACAATATCATTATTAATACAATATTAAGAGAAAATAACAAGAAATATGAAAATTATGATTGAAAATTGGGCCGTCAATACTAAAAGATTGTGAAACACTGAGTTACGACACAGGCTTTGTCAGAATACGGCAACCAGAAATTCAGCACTCCGTCTTTACTTCGGTATTCATCTTTTAAGACACCTCTGTTCTAGACCTCTCGATTCAGGTCATCTCTATTGAACAAAAACACTTCAGCTTCAGATTGCCGACCTTATGTAGCATCGGGAGTCTAGGCTAAAACCTTCTGGTCCAATCAGGAGCATTCTGGATATATTTCGGTTCGGAAAAATGGACGGATCGGGAAAATTCCCGATGTTTCGAGAATTATCCATTCTGTCTCCAAAGTCACTAAATTCGTAGCCAATTCACCAAGTCTGTCTTCTAGCTCTGGGATCACCGATGTGGCACCCGGGCTCCGTCCAGTACGGGTGACAGTAAATCAGTCTTCCTTATGAAAGCTTTTTTAGAGAGGGAAATCAAAATGCCCCTTTCCCGACGACGACAGAACGTGCTTCTACAGAAAAAGGCACATATCAATTCAGCACTGCTTCGTTGGCTTTTTTATATCCAACTGCTGTCTGAGGAAAAAAACAACCCCTGAGGGGCAATGAGAAGGGAAAAACTAAAATTATTTCGACATTGGGGATGATCTAAAAAACGGCATTTTATATACATAGTAATTTATCATATTTTCAACATTAGGCATGAAAAATTACTTTTCTTCTCAACCAAAATGCAGTCAACGGTGCATTAGTATTATTTCTTGTTCTTTTTCTAATCCTTTCTCAAATAAATAATTTACATTCGGAACTTTTGCAAATAGGATTATGTTAGGATTAAGTATTCATGACTTTGAAAATCCTTATTCGACATCCGCAATGGATTATTTATAATTTTATTGGAAATGTTACATCTTACGTTTAAAAAAAAAAAGAAATATTGAGGTGTATTAAGAATTGAATAAGAAAAAAAATTCAATGTTATTTATTCGAAGATGAATTATTATTTATTCGAAGCAAATTGGTTAGTTGATAAGTAATTTAAGCAAAATGAATTTTTTTTTAAATGCAAAACAAATTACATAAATTTCTCTTGAATATTTTATATAAGTAAGTATTTTAGGCAAATTCAATCGATTTTTATTCCAAGAACAAAATGCAAAAACATCTCTTGAAGATTCTATATGATGTATAGGATTATTTGTTTTGAACTATATTATAATAAAATCACCTTTTATACTTCAAATATATTCTTTTTTTTCGTACATATTATATATAATGCATGTTTTCAAATATCAGGGAAAAAAAGATCAGCTTTAGAGGTATTATTTCCTGAATTGTCTCTTTTCCTATAAAAAAAAGGTCAGAAAAAAACTAAACTATCTCTATCCCTAAGTTTAACTTTTTTGGATATTCGAATAATACCAAAGGTTTTACTTTTTAGTCTGGAACAAGAAGTTATTTTATTCCTCTGAATGTTGGCAAAATACTATTATCTTGTCCACTGAGAGCCCTTTTCGATCGAACACCTGCGTTATATTCCGAAGTGTGTAAAATAAAAGCGTCCCTTTTTCAAAGGTCATGTTGCGTCGAGTGCGTTTGACCTGCTCCCGGGTGATTGTCGTCGCTTAAGGAGGGCGATAAAGCAAAATGGTCGAGAGTGGGCTTTAGATTTCTGTTTCCTCCATTTCTTCGATACAGAGATTGTTGCTTTTTTGTTTCTTCCTGTTGTTTCTTCTGCCAGGACAAGAGATGAGCTTCTATATATTTCTGGTAAAAAGCCAAGGCGTTTGCTTTCAACTCCATGGACTATGCCGTAGTTGTTGGTATATGAAACTTATACTTTTTACCAGGAAATAAACGAATTAAAAAAGATTTTAGCATAAATTAGCTGAAAATATTTAATGGAAACGTTTTTAAAATGTATTTTAATTAGTATAATAAAAAAGTCATGATGTAAATAATACAAATGTTGTTTATAGCATTACTAACTGGTAACTTTCGAGCTGGTTACAAAAGAATACTAAGTGCAATCAATCACTCTTTCTGCAATGTTTTATCAAAATCGGATGAAAGGTACTACAGTACATAAAATACGAACAAACATTCATTTTTATGTATTAATTGTGTGTATTCTTTTAGAATTGTAAATCTGGTACTCTTTCAGAACTGTAACGAAAGAAACTGTTTATTGCATCATGATTCGTTTCATATTCGTTCGGAACTATCGAGGGTAAAATCCTGTTCTTCCAGGATTTGTAGCTCAAAAGGTTTGTATGTTTGTAAACGGTTTGTAAACGTGTTTTTCGATATCTTATATAAATTTTCTCAATATTTGGAGCATTTTTACTGTTCTATAAGCGTCCCTTATACTATTCGTGATACATATAATAAGTTAAAAACTAAATTTTCAGCAGATTAACAATTTGACCGTGAAATAAATCAATTAGACATTAGGAGATTAATTTTTTTATTTGTAGCCAGCCTCCTGGATAGGGTTAGTGTGTCTTCCCCATGATCTGGCATCCCGGGTTCCAGTCAGGGATCGAGCATAGTTTTTTCTTCTGTTCTCTATCTATGAGGTGTGTGAATGTGCCCACCCCCTGTAAAAAGGGTTGTACAAGCGAATTTGACTTATGGAATAGCTAAATCGTAATATCACATTTCGGATTAAATGGCCGACAGATAACTGTCAGTGGGCTTGTAAAGTGCCATAAGCAACAGCAACAAAGTTTTTATTATTAATATCATAAATATTTTTCTGCCTGTTTCTTTTAATCTGGTTTCTTTTTTGTCTATACAAAAATTCCTTTTCCAAGATTTTGCACCTGATAATTCGTGCACGTGATTTCACTTAACGAAACCCTTCAAATAAACAGATCAAACTTTCAATGATAAAATCCAATAATGATTTTTCTAGCAAACTCTTACAAAATAATCTAAACATGAGTAGAGGATCAGGAAGAATTTTAATTGATATAATTTATTTACTAATGGAATTAATTTATTTATATAGACATAAAACATCTTCTAGAAGGATTGATGTACCAAATTTTGTTAATAACCAGATTGCGCGTTTTATTAATCAAGTGACCTAAATATTCTAGACCCAGATAGGTAAGCAAAATAAGACTTTTTTTTTCAATTTGCTTCTCTAAATGAAGCTGAATAACAAAGATATGTTCCAATGTCTTTGGAAAAAAAATTGATTTCTTGATTGCTGCGAGTCACACAGTCGAACGAGTATTTGCCGATTGTTTATAAATATTCAAGCAAAAAAAAAAAAATTGAAGCATTGCATTTAAAACAAATCTTTATTTATGTATGGAGTAACTCTTCACAAATATATAATTGCTTAAGCTATAGTGATTATTTTTCTACTACTTCTTGCTATTGACATAACGTTTCCTTTAATACATATAACGAATTCGAAAAAAAACATTCTAACATAAGGAAATAACGTTTCTTTTTAAAAAAAAATAGCAAATTCGAATTTTTTTTTTCTAATATAAGGAAATAACTTGTCTTTTAATACTTATAGCAAATTCGAAAAAAAAAAATTCTAACATAAGGAAATAATGTTTCTTTTTAATACATATAGCGAATTCGAAAAAAAAATCTAACATAAAGAAATAATATTTCTTTCAATACATATGGCGAATTCGGGAAAAAAATTCTAATGAAAATTCTATTAATCAGAGATGTCTTTATACCGGTAGGGAATGTCCAGAAACAATAATAAAAGTCAGCAAATCAGGAAATACCTGCCGAATGAAAGCATTCGAGAGCCCTCTTCTTCCTTTAACACAGTTAAGGAACCTCGCACATTGGCGGTAGAACTTTTTTATACACATTGGCGGTCGCCCATTTTACTTAAGTTATGTCGTCAAAATGCCGGCCAAACACGCACACTAAAAAGTCGTTTAGGACTAAATTTCGGCTTTTAGCGAAGAAATTAATTTGATTCCTCTACGAGGTGATTACGGGAACACGTTAGTGATTCGTCGATGGGTATTTTGCGTTTATTATTATTATTTCTTTTTTCCTTTTCCACGGCATTCTCTGTAAAGAAAATAGATTCCTTTTTGGCGTTAATTTTTACAGACATTGCTAATAGTTAAAGTAATGGCAGGGAAAAAAGTAGGCTAATTAGTTACATTAATGCGATTATTCTGGGTTTAAAAATGTAAAACTTTTGACCAATTAAGAAGTTACGTATTAATTCTTCTTGCTTATCTAGTGTTCCAACTGTTTTAATCTCCGCCGCTGTATAATATCCATAAACTATTATCTCCAAATTATTTTAATTTTTGATACTTAAATTAATTTTTTCTAATTAATTTAAGTTACTATTTATTAAAGTTTGTACATTAAAAAATAAAAGTAGAAGAGTTCAAAGAACTAAAATTTATCAAACTGGGAAAATTGCTTTGTTAAAAGTTCATTAAAAATGTCTGGCTAAAGTAAACAAATCAAACTATTTTAACACTTAACCAAACTATTTTCAATATTTTAATCTAAATTTATATAACTATATATAATTCTAACAGAACTTTATCTTAATTTTAATGAATCATATGGTTTCCAAAATGTTCACTTTTAGAAATTTATTATCGAAAATAGTTTTAAAAATCTAAAATCGAATAATAATTATAAAAAGCTTTGGTATAAGAAATTGGAAGATTAAAATATTTTAAAATATCTGAGTTTTTTGCTTTCAATTCATAATACTGATCTGGTAATTTGGCTTTAAAAATACTAGAGATTTTCGGAGCACAATTCTACATTATGTATCAATATCTAAATAAAATTATTTCATTAATTACTTACTCCTTATCCATATCAACATTTTAATAAAACTTTTGAGGATTCTTACATTTATTCTTTTAAAGTAATATTAGATTTTTTAAAGGATATAAATATAAAGGCTTAATATATTACTTCATATAAAGAAATTATCAACAATTTAAAGATTAATTACTAAGCCTTAAACTGAAGAAGATTATATTATTTATTTATTTACAGTTATTTCTCTCTTGCATTTTCCGCAAGTTAAAATTTCAATATGAATATGTAAACTTTATTTATATTTGTAAGGAAAAATACTTTATTTAGATTTTATCCGAAACCAATGCCTATAGTAAAAAATGATAAATCAATCTGCATACAAATATGCCAAATTATAGAAAAATTCCTCTTCGATATTTATCTATGAATTAAGATAGTTTCGAAGAGATTTTGTCGATCAATTCTGTATTTTATTGTAGGATGCTGTGGCCTAGTGGTAAGGTCCTGGCTTTGAAACCGAAGGGTTTCAAGTTCCAGACCGAACACAACTGAAGAATAGTCGTGTAAGCGGATCTGGTGTACGTTATATCTACCATAGCCAAACATCCGTTCCCAAGTGCGGTACGGAAGTGTGAAGAAGGCATGATAGTTCAAGTGTCATTCTAGACATCTTAGCACCGTTTAAAACTGCGATATCCTGACCCAAAATGGCCCTAGCGTTGCTTTGAAACGTGATGCTAATATTATCACGAAGATTTAAATAAACGCACGTCAGCTTTTAACTAAGAAACAAATTATTGAAGGAAAGTAGCCACTTGCAACTTTACAAGTTGCCCACGACGAGTGAGTATCAGCTTTTATACAAGAAAAGAATATTCGAGAAACAAGTAATTTACATAACGAAGAAAGATCTAGAATCCTAGAGAACACCAGGAAATAAACTAAAAAGCCATAACAGCCATGGCCAGCGTTGAAACCGCAAACTTTGTCTTTGGTTTGCGTACTTTGTCCATTCGGCCACTGAGCTCGTGGTAAACTTTTTATGTGACAATGTAACAAAACCAAACTGAACCCACAAATATTTAAAGGCAGAAAGAAAATCAAAAAGCGAGTTTTCTACCGAGGCAGTCCTGCTTTTAAATTAGTGAAACGTGAAAAAACGGCAGAAGAAATGGGATTCTGGAGTATTATTGTCTAGAAACAACGAGCTTGAGTGTATACTTCGAAGAAATTTGTGTATATACTCCACTTAAAGATTACAAAGATCCTTGGGGAAGCGAAGCGAGGTGACTTAACTGTTTGATGCTGGGTGGGTTAAAATGTGCCCCTTCTTTAACTCCGCTTTTTATGCACATTGGGATGCATTTAAAACCGCCTCAAAAAATGGAAATCTCTCGTGGGCGTTTGAGAGTTGACTGCAGACGGGCATGCCCAAGAGCCAGCCTCAAAGAGAGGTTATTTTATTTCTTTGTTCTTTCAAGATATCTTTATTCTCATTTCTATCCCTTTAGAAGCTGAAAATATTTTATCTCCTCCAAAAAAATTGTAGGATCACCAAACATGAAAAAAAAATGGCACGCTCCTATCATTTCATTCTTGATTCGCCTTGGATCATCTAAGTTGAGATCTTATTCCTGACGCCGCTTACAATTCTGAGCTGGTCTCTGTGTTTCGCTTTCAATTCTCCGCCGATCTCTTTCCGTTTGTCTTTTTCCCCTTCTTTTTTGCGAGGAAGTCTGACTTCTCACGTGATACTCTGCGGACGGAGAGGAATTCCAAATTTTAAGACGGAGAGCAAGTACGTCTTGTCTCAGCGATTCTATTATTAAATTTCTTCTGCCAGGTGTTATGGTATCATTTCCGAGTTTTTGTTTGCAAACTGATGTCAAGTTTCCCTTTTTAAATGAATCTTTATTTTGGCCCTTTTTTTCTTGGAAATCATAGAAATCTTCACTATCAGTTCTTTGCATCTTCTTAAAATCATAAATTAGTACGCATTTAGGATGCAATGTTATTTATCTTATTACTTTGAAAACACTAGTTATCGACCACATTCGCTAATTATTATTATTTCTTGCAGTTCAGACTTTCTTTTTTCCAAAACAGTTTGTCTTTCTAGGATCTGATCTATCATCCAAGGTCACAAATGTTTTCAGCTAAAATATGACTTTCACTTCAGTTTTCTCATGCCTTTCATTTTTATAAAAAATATCTCCCGTTAACATGATATCTCAAAATCCATTTGAGGTATTTAAATAAACATTTTAGCGTGCCTTTTAAATAATATGGGCAATGAAAAGAACTAAAAAGCTGATTGTTGGTAAAACCCTTTTTTATTTATGGGCGTTTTTTGAAAAACTGTTGGGAATTTATGGGAATAATGCATATATATGTATATTTTTACATATAGTTTCTTTGCTTCCAATATTTTTCTTAGATTCTGATTCATTTCATTCATCATTATATTCTATAACTTGAGTACAAAGAAAAATGGGATTGCTGCATTACAATTTTCTGCAGAGTGTATTGAAATTATAGTGAAAATGTGTGACTGATTGCAATATTAACTTATGAATTTATTTTTATGCATGTCATGATGATATTGAAGTAGAGACTGTTTAAGGAACTCCATCGGTTACGCTTGCGAATTATTCACCTAGGGTTATGAAAATGCTTGTATATCTAATACTATAATACGAGGATTGGTTGCCAAGTCGAAAACCGCCCCAGAATTAATAAACTCCGGTAAACTTGGGGGTCTGGGGTTTTTGGCCACGAGGAATCGATTGGTGCCGGTTTTGAAGCGCCATTGTCGAGCAGTTCGGAGTTACAGATAGGATATTTTCAAACTTTATTAGTTCGCCATAATGGCTACTTAAATTTTCAAGCGGTAAGGTGCTGCCATCTATAGCCAATATAGCGAACTAATAAAGTTTAATGTTTATGCTGTTATAGATTTATAATATGTTTCTTATGTATGTATATATGTTTGGTTTTTCTAAATAAATTTGTCAAAAATATTGAACTTCAACACACTTCAATCTTTATCTTTACTTTACCTTTGTATAGAATAGTTCCCTTTCCAAACTCTAACTTTGTTTAGAATAGTTTACAATGGTGCACTTTAACCGGTTATCTTTTCACCAATGGTTTAACAAATTTTTTTTTTGGCATATATTGTTTTGATAAATCACAATTGAAAATTTAAATCTTCGAGTTAGCTTCGATACCTGTTTTGTTCGAGCGGAGCTCGGTCACCCGCTGGTGTGTATTAAATATGTCAAATATCTTTCAGAAAATTCTTTAAATTGAAATATATTATCTTTAAAGAGATTTAAAATTTATATAATTTGTAAAAAATTCGAAATATTTCAGTCGCCTTTCATTTGAATCTTTTCTGCGATTTTTTTATTATACTTTAGAAATTTATTTAAAAAAAACTGCAAATGATTTTGTAATTCTAATTAACAGGTTGACTGCCAACTACGTGATAACTCGCAGATTGCGTTCTTTTTTCAGGAACCAAAACATGAATTAGATGACACCTTCTCTACTACAGTTGGAGGATATCAAAGAAGGAGTCATCTCATGAGATATATGGCATTGATATCAAGCAAAAGTAGTGGTAGTGAACGTGTTAAATGTTGAAATTTTTAGAAATATTTTTATCTACAATTACTGATTTTTCATAACAATAATTGGTTTTCCTGAACTACAATTCGCAATTATGTATTTAACATTACTTAAAACATAAAATACGTAATATGTTTCCATTTAATGTTCAACCAGCGGGTGACCGAGCTCCGCTCGGAGAAAACAGGTATCGAAGCTAACTCGAAGATTTAAATTTTCAATTGTGATTTATCAAAACAATACATGCCATAAGAAAATTTGTGAAACCATTGGTGAAAAGATAACCGGTTAAAGTGCACCATTGTAAACTATTCTAAACAAAGTTAGAGTTTGGAAAGGGAACTATTCTATACAAAGGTAAAGTAAAGGTAAAGATTGAAGTGTGTTGAAGTTCAATATTTTTGACAAATTTATTTAGAAAAACGAAACATATATACATACATAAGAAACATATTATAAACCTATAACAGCAAAAACATAAAACTTTATTAGTTTGCCGTATTGGCTATGGATGGCAGCACGTTACCGCTTGAAAATTTAAGTAGCCATTATGGCGAACTAATAAAGTTTGAAAATATCCTATCTGTAACTCCGAACTGCTCGACCGTAGCGTGTCAAAACCGGCGCCAATCGATTCCTCGTGGCCAAAAACCCCAGATTCCCAAGTTTACCGGAGTTTATTAATTCTGGGGCGATTTTCGACTTGGCAACTATTCCTCGTATTATAGTGTTAGATCAAAGTATTTAATACCATTTTAAATAAATAAATTCAAATGTTTCGGCATCCAGATCATTTAATGATATATTGTTGCAATTAGAATATTATTGTGAGAAAAATCAGCCTTTTCTCTTTAGAACCCTCAAATATTCACTTTTTTGAAAAATACATTTTTTAAGATTATTTTAGTTGAATATAAATATATTTTTGGTAATGAATTAATAAAACTGGATTTTCGTATTTTCAGTTATTTCAAAGCCCACAATCCCCTTAATACTCGTGTATTTTAAAATCATAATTAGGAATTGTAATATTAATTCGTAGCACAGTTTTAGTAAGAGGAACCGAATTTTCCAATTTATATGAATTTTAAGGTGGCTGAGAAAAACTCTCGTCTGGATTTTCAATTTGCTGAATACGAGATTTATAAAATCTTTATTAGATTAAAAGTAATTATAATTTTCAAAATTTCTGAGAACTTTTTTTCTCAACCTTACATATAAATTTGATTTATCCGACTACGTTCAAAGGGAAAAAAATTGAAAAATTGGATTTTTTTAGAAATTATTTATGGTTTTTATATGTATTGTCTATAATAAACACTATGAATACACAAAAAAATATTTGAATATATATTTTGGGAAATAGAAAAATAATGTTATAATTTTAGTTTTCAAAACTCTTAGTTGTTAAAATTTAAGCAAAAACGGTTAACACTCTACACAGAGTTATAATGCAGCAATCCTATTTTTCTTTGCACACAAGTGATAGAATATGACGGTAAACGAAATGAACTAAAATCTAAGAAAAATTGTAAGATGATAAGAAGTTATGTTTGAAAATATACGTATATATGCATTTTGACCATAAACTTGCAACTTAATTTTTCAAAAAACCCCTGTAGAAAAAGCATTTCACCAACAACGAAACTTTTGGTTCGTTTCATTGCCCACATTATTTAAAAGACACACTGAAATTTTTATGTATATACCTCTATTAGTTTTGGGGATATCGTGTTAATGGTAGAGAATGTTTATAAAAAGGAAACTTTTGAGAAAATTGAAGTGAAAGACAAATTTCAATTGAAAAATGTGTGAACCTGAATGATAGGCCAGGCCTTCTTTTTCCTAGAAAAGAGGAGCTGCTTTAGAAAAAGAAAAGTCTGAACTACAAGAATTAACAATATAAGAAAAATACGCCAATGTGATCGATAAATAGTGTTTTCAACTTAGTCTGATACCTTAAAAGTACTTATAATTGTCAGAATTTCTGAGATTTTTTTTCCGTAACACACCATATAAATTCAAGAAAGTAAAAAAAAATCTGTTATCTTCAAATATTCGGGATATTAGTTTGCAAAATAAATAAAAACACGCCTTTTCTCGCCACACAAATTCCATCCATTATTTTAGAGAAAAAAAAAACATTTCCTTCTTTCGAACAGAAAAGCCGAGTAAGAAAACACCCCTCTTCTTCGAAATGCATTACAAACCGACCATCTTTCATATTTCGCACCATTTCCCTTAAACCCACTGTTCATTTCGAACATAAACAGACACATTTTTTTTAAATTCCCTCTTTCGGGGATATTTCGCACCAATGCACTTATGCTATTCCCTGGAAACAAAACTAAAATCTCGAGACCTCTTAGTCTAAATGAGAGGATTCTTCGGGATTATTTTCTTTTCGAGCCGGGTTTTATCACACATCCTACATGTGTTGGAAAAAATGACGATTCCCAAAGACAGTATTATTCGAGAACTCAATATAAGATGGAATATCTTTACTGCCTTCTCTTCTTCAGTAGAGGTCTCTGCTTTGTCAAACTCATTTGTGCAGTATAGTTTACTAGCTGGTACCCAGAGCGTTGCTGCCGCAGAAGAAATAATCTTGGAAATATAGTTCGGAGTATGAAATACTTTTCTTGTTTCATTAAGAAGGATGTTTATTTTCTTGTCCTCAATGAATACATTCATTGAAGTTGGAGGAAATATATAAAGCAGAAGCCTAAATAGTAATCGTTCTCTTTTTATTATTCCATTCAAATAAAAAATATTCATTTTTATGCATTAGATTTGTGTATTATTTTAGAATTCTAAACCTTCCTTTCCCTCCTTGGATCCTTTTAAAATCAAATTTAAAGTATCACTCAGTTTAAATATATTTATATAAACTTTTCGATTGAAAATAATAACAGGCTTATTTTGGGGCCGGATCTCTTACTTGTGTACTAGGGTCAGATGAGATAGTAACTCCCCTCCAAACTTCCACCAGGGGGAGGATGGCTGACCCCTACGGATTGAACACGAGCCGGATAGTTTAGTTATAGTAACGTCCCGTTTTTAAAGCAACGCGAGGGCTATTTTGGGACGGACCTCGTCATTTTGAGCCAAGATCAGAGGACGAGGATGACACCTAAACTGGTACCCCCCTCTCCACACCACACCAGCGGGAGGACGATTGGCCTGACAGATTTCACGTGCAAGAGGCTCCCTATCACGACGGTTCTTCGGTGGAATCGAGTCTCGAACCTGAAACCCTCCGGTTCCGAAGCCGAGACCTTACCAACAGGCCACCTCGGCTCACAACACGAGCTAGAACCTCCATACTAGACGGTGTTTTGGTGAAATCAACTCTGGCAACTGAAACCCTGAGGTTCTGAATCCGAGCTTTCACCACCGGACCAGAGAGGCTCGCATGACTGACTCCAGAAACTGAGTAAATATAATAAAGTTACAGTTTTAGGACTCAAGAAAATTACAAAACAATAATTATAAAGAATGAATAAGATATAGGAGGAGAAATAAATAAATGATTTATTCAAAATAAGGAGCAAACGAAATTTTAATAAATCTCATTTGCATTTCAGGAATATAAAGAAATATCATGATCATGATGATATCTGTGAATTCATTATAGCTCCTACAACTTTTTTCTTTTAATATAACAGGATTTAAACAAGGTCTATATGGCGTCTTTTATTGCTATAAATATAATAAAAGCCCAAATCTTTTTTGTTTGAAAACATTGAACACTGTTAAGTTTTTGATTCATTTCGTGATTATTGGATTAAATTTCGACTATCCAGAATGGAAAAACCTCTTCAAACATATGGCTAAAGGCATTTTAAAGAAGTCCAACCAGTTCTCTAAGTTTATAGTGAAAGTGATTCGTTCCCATGTAAATTTACGCATGAAAAAATTATAAATCCTCACATTTATTATCCTACAAAAATGTAGTCAAGTTTTATAATATATTATACTGATGTTTCCAGAAAATGTGTGACTTTAAAAGGATTTTTAGTCATATCTTTTTGTTTCATCATAGAGCTTAATAACAAACAATAATTTTGATGATGGGTAGTATTATTAAAGTATTAAAAGAAATAAACTTTGAAATTTTTAGAAAAATAAGTCATATGTTCAGTCTAGTTGAAATATTTATATCGTTTGTTGCTTTAAAAACTCTAAATTTTAGCATTTTTACCGAAGAAAAGAAAATATTTTCGAGGATTTTATAAAATTGTACAGGATGTATTTTACAAAAAGAAATTTTTAATTTTAATTAATTATTTCTGTTTTATCTTGCAATATTCCCTTGCACAGAGAATCCGTTTTTTTCCCTATCTGAACAGAAATGCAAGGATGTCACACTAAATTATTACATTGTATTACAAATGATAATATTGAAATAATGTTTTAATAACACATATTGGAAAATTCATAATACCATGTGAACATACCAATGATAAATTTATATTGATATGAATTTGTAGAAAAATGCCTCTTAATTGTAAATAAATTATTCTCCTGGGTTAGAAACACAAGACTAGGTCGATAAATTAAATATTTAAATATAGAATGCTTGCTTTAAAATGTACAAACCTGTTACAATTTTATCAAATCTTGGCAGTTCTCAAATATTTATAATTTATAAAATCGTAGTTAACTACAGATGGACTGAAGTGAATATAATTGATATTAAATTAAATAATAATTTCTGAGAAACTCTGAAAAGATTTCAAGGCAATCCTGTTTCGAAATGAGTTTAATAATTTAGAATATATTTTAATATTTTGCCTTAACATATCCTTCAAGAGGAAACTGTTTAATTGGAAGTTATCGATTATTTAAGTTTATCAATATTTCATCAAAAATGGCGCATTATTTGAGCAAATAAAAATATTTTTTATTGGATTCGATTGAAAAGAATTTTGTTAGGTTATTTAAAAGCATTACCTGTTTAAGAAGCCAAATATGGAAATTAGGTACCCAAAAACGAAGAATTACTAAATTTTTTTATCATTCTTCATCTGTATTTGATAAAAAAAAATTCTTTTCCCTAAAATTTTCGGAATCTAAAATTATCGTCTGTAAGCGATAATTCTGTTGTTTATTTGGGACCATGGTGGCCTGGTGGCTAGATCATGGTTTCGGAACCGGAGGGTTGCTAGTTGGAGACCTGGATTCTACCGAAGAACCTCCGTGTAAGCCTGTCTGTTGCACGTTGAATCCGTCGGGGTCAAATGTCCACCCGCTGGTTTGAAGTGGGGTAACGTGCAAGGTACCAACTAATAAATACATAAAATTCTTCATTCTCAGTACTTCCAGTGAAATCTAAGAAATCCCTGTCCTTTACTTCGTAAAAAGTACCTACCCTTTAGCCAGAATAATTTTTACAAGTGTAGGTGAGAAAAAAATATTCACGCACACCTTTGATTTCAGCATATCAATGATCAGGGACTATAAAAATAAAATACCGAGAGATAGTTCCTCTTAGCCTTTAATTCTTGGTCACAATTTAATATTTTATTACCATTTTCTTCTTAAAATCTGTCTTGATTATTTTACTTTTTTTTCTTAATAAATGAGGCGAGTCCATGGGATGTCTGCTTATAACAAATTCATAAACTTTAAAATTTCCATTTGCGACTAAAAACTTTCACCTTTTAAAATCTGCAGAAATAAAATTTATTATTTAAAATAAAATCTTAAAAATGTGTATGGTATTGAAATAATTATATACTCACATTCATACGCACTTTCTTTAAAATATATAAGTAAAACCATTCAAGATTTATTCAAGCTTGCGGCAAGAGAAAAAGTTTGTAAAACTTGTAGACTCCTTTATTTCGTAAAAAGTACCTACCCTTTAGCCAGAATAACTTTTATAAATGTACATTGCAAAAAAAAAAAAAAAAAAAAAAACCGGGCATCTCCGATTTCAGCATATGAATGGTCTTATATTATTAAAATAAACACAGCAGAGAGATAGTGACAAATAGAATTTTTTTTAAACTTCCAAAAACCTCTTTCACACTTCAATCATTTATTTTTTTAGTAATCCACATTTTTTTCTTGGAGAAGCAGACAATCGCTGAGACAAGATGGAAAACATAGGGTCGGTATAAAACACAGAATGAGTGGACTAATCCTGACTGCTCAAGAAAATACGGCAATTTATCTTCCTATACTTTATCCCGTTTCATTCGCCCTGCATTTTGAGGACCTCTGAATATATTTCAGAGTAATAAGAAAGCCGCCGTATGCAGAGAGTACACGAATTCCTGATTCAATAGAGATACGCGCACATACAGGAGTTGTTTTATTTACGAAGGATCGCGCAGAATTGTTATAGCTCTGAAGTTTCACCGTAACTCAACAAAAAGCGGAAATTTTTATTTCTTTCTTGAATGGTGAGATGGGAGAAAAGGAAATAAAAATATGGAACAAAACCCAAGTTTTCTTTTTTATTGTCAGAAATGAAAGCATTATTTGATTTCTGTAGCGATGCCGTCGGTTTTCTTTTCGAAGAAATACATCGGCGTAACGATTCTATTTTCATGAAGATTTGAGAACTAGAAACAACATTTTTATTTATTTATTTTGAAATAGTTGATTTATGCTATATTTCTATCTGAATGTTGGTGACATCTTTTTTTATTTGTTTTTCAAATTTTTAAAATGATTCCAAATCGATGAAAAGATTTTTGATGTTAAAATAAACTTTTCATAAAATTCAAATTATATTTATAATAGATAAGCTTTATGAAGCATAATTCCTTCATTTGAACCAAATTTTGTTATTTAATTCTTCCATCAAAAGAAATTTCATTTTAAAACAAAAATTTTAGAAGGCGAAAAGCCAGAATCGACCGAAAACAAAGTAGTAGGAATGAGAAACTCAGATTGATGAAGTGACCAACTTTCAGTTCTGTATTATAAATTTTTCCTTGGTCATTATATTTTATTTTAAAAATTGTGATAAAAATGTTACTACTTAAAGTATAATTAAAGGTTTAAATATGGATTTATAGATACTAAAACGCATTTTTTCCCTCATATGACATAATTTTTAAGTTTATTAGAAACTTTGCTAGCATTCTGTGTACAAAAATTTTACTAAAATACCTAATTTCATGCCTTATAATTGTGATTTCTAATTAAAATATTTATCGATTGTGCAATAGCTGTTAGCAATATTAATAGTAATTCTCTTTATTTTTTCTAGAAATAAACATTCATTTTATTATTTATGCATATTACTTGCATTTATGTAAAATAATTCTTGATCACAATTCGATATTTTATTACCATTTTCTTCTTGAAATTTGTCTTGATTATTTGACGTTTTTTCTTTCTTAAAAAACGTTTTGAGTTCATTAGATGTGTACATATAATAAATTCATCAATTTTAAAATCTTCATTTGCGACTAAAATCTTTTATCTTTTAAAATCTGCTTCCACCAAAAATTATTATTGAACATAAAATCTTAAAAATGTGTATTAGGTAAGAGAGAAATAATTATATATTCTCACTTACACGCTTTTTCTTTAAAATATATAAGAAAATATATGTGAAATTGTTTAAGATTTATTCAAACTCGTGACAAGAGATAAAAGATAGTTTTTTTAAAACAAACTTGTATTGTTACTATAGAATTTGATTCATGTTTTCTGAAATGTCATGGATAATAATGTGTACAAATTTTTAATTTTGGACACATTATGAGTGAAAATATTTTTAATTTGTAAAATTTGTTGTAAAATTACTGTACATAAATACAGGTAATATGTGAGGAAATAAGAAGCATTAAGTTATAAAGTTTCTAATGCAAAAGCACTCAAATTATAATTGGAATGAAGATTAAAACACAAAATCTAATTGATTGTTTTTAGTAATTTAAAAAAATCCTCTTAGATTTATCTCAATAACAAATTTATTTTAAAATATAATTGCTAAAATCATGGCATTTAAAATGTTTTAATTATAAAAAAAATTTCTACCAAGTCAATTTCCTTTAACTTTTTTTTGTCAATTTTAGTCTGCTTTAATTTTTTTTTTCAATTTTTTCTCAATATTCATAAATTAGTATCTTTAAGATGCTTCGTTTCAAAAATTTATATTAATATTTAAAAAAATATATAGTTTTATAATCTGGAGAAAGTTATTGATACATAAAAGATTTTTCTGTTAACAGTTTTTACTATAAAAAATATTTTTTCATATCATACGTTGTATATATATATATATATACACGCGAATAAATATGCAGTAATATTTAAATTATAATTTAAATATTACTGTTTAAGAAGTTTTCTTCCTTTTATAGCTTTAACATACAAGTACACTTCTTATAAGAAATAAAATCTTTGGGTGAAAAATAAATCAGTTATCATTCTTTAAGCATAATAAGAATCTTATATGTTCCGATTAAGAGCAGAATTGCAGCAATAATCTAAGAAATATTTAAAATTTTTAAAATTGAACATTTTATTCCTTTCAAAGCGATTCAAATTTCCTTTTTGAATTTGAAGCGACAAAATTAAGGCTACAAGTTCCTTTTAAATGGTTTTCTTAAGAGAATAATGAAAGTTTTGTCTATAGAATCATGTAAACTTTCACTTAACTTCCTGAAACATTTTAATATTTTTCAAATACTTTCATTTATTTTCAAAATTTAACTATAATATATTCTAGTAAAATTTACTATAATCTATTCTCTATACAATTAAAGAAGGAAACATACAGGTGTAAACAGAAATTTTTATTGAATTCGATTCAAAATAGTTGTTTCGGTAACGATCAGCAATGTAAAATACTAATATTTATAATAAATTTAAATCCTACAAGTTTATAAAATGAAGCTTATTTATTAGTCTGACTTCAGCCATAGTTTATTCATTTATTTATCATTTACCTTATTGTTAATGGTGCTGAAATCGAAGCAACTCTTATTCGATGATTTGAAAATGCGTTTACAGTGTAAATAATACAGACAAATAAATATCAACTTGCTAACTCATTTAATTTTCTCATATTATCCAAGGTCTCGATCTCGGATCCGGAGTATTTCAGGTTCGAGGCCCGATTTCAACCTATTTATTTGGGTCTCCAATCTGAATCAAGAAGTAGATTCTAAAATAGTTGAATTCCTTTATTATAAAATTAGTTGTGGAAAATTTATTATTAATTAGTTTTCGCTATTAATTAGTTGAATTCGTTGAAACATCGAAATAAGTTGAATTCATTTGTGATAAAATATTAAATATAATATTTTTTCACTCATAATTTTGATTTCGATTATGATGAATATTTCTCACTGGTGATAGTTCAAGACAAAATATCGACTTCAGTCCTTCGATGGTCGTGTGAGGGGGGGCTTGGTGCTCACTAAATCCGTGGGGCCCCTCCCTACTGGCCCGATGTCGTAAATTGGGGAGGGGCTGCCAGCTCAGTTGTCGCCCTCGGCATCAGAAAGAACAAAATGAAAAACGAGCAAAGAAAGGAACCAACATAAGCCTAGACATTACTTTATACTAAGAACTGATGAACATAAATAATTTAGACATTAAAAAAAGACTTTTATTAAAATATTGAAAATATAAAAATAATTTTGCAAAAAAAATTAGAAGATTAATAGTAAAATATAATCACTATCACCAATAATAAATATTCTTCACTGATCAAAAACAAAATTATGATTGAAAATAATATTATAGTAAATATTTTCTCACAAATGAATTAAATTAATTTTTTCTGAGTCAGTCACATATTTCTTTTGACTCTGTTCGGTCTCTCTATCTGTTGAAAGGAATTTATTATTCTTAATTATTTTTAAAGATTACGTGTTTTTAATTATTTTTAATTTACATGTTTTTAATTTTTGATTTTTTTCTTCATTAAAAGATAATTTGTGAGAAATATTATCAAATTGCTAATAGGATTGCTTTTGATTTTTTTTAATCCTTACACTGACTTTTTTTCTCTTTTTCAATTCTAATCTAACTAGCTGGTACCTAAAGCGTTGCTGCTGCAGAAGAAATAATCTTGGAAATATCGCTCGCTTGGAATTTGAAATACTTGTCTTGTTTCATTCAGAATGATAGGAAGAAGGGCATTTATTTGCTTGTTGATTAGGAATACATTCATTGACGTTGAAGGATATATAAAGGAGAAGCATACATAGTATTTATTTAATTTTTATTATTCTGTTATATAAATAAATTCTCATTTTTATTTATTAAAGCTGCGTATTCTTTTAGAATCTTAAAGCTTGTTGTTCTTTTCAAATGGTAATGAAAGAAACAATTTATTATACCCCGTGATTCGTTCAGAATTCTCAAGTTTCAAGATAAAAAATGTGATTACAACATCTTATTTTAAAATTGATTAAACATACAAGATATATTTGTGCCATAAAACCTTTCATATAGTTGAAAAGATAATTTTTTGAAAACTAAGACGGTGCAAAATTATTTGTACCATAACATTTTCGGAAGTAACTGCAAAAAAAAAAAAAAAAAACCCTTGTTGAATGCTTGGTTAAAATTTCAAACCTTTAGAATTGCTTTCCCTAAAACTTTCTCGCACTCTCTCTAATAACACTATTACCTCAGAGAAAGACTTACATTGCATTTACTTACAATAGCTTCTAAATATTAACTTCGATCTTGAATTTTGCATCTTTACTGCATCTGTTGTGTCTCCTTGGCGAGTTATTTGGTATTCATTCCATGGTTTATAGATCTGAATACATTTTTTTATACTTTTGATGATTGTATTGTGCCTATAACCGTCCCCTAACTGCAAGAAATAAGTAGTCGAAGTTTTATCGCAATCGGATGAACGGTATGGCAGTGCATGAGAGACATACAGACAGACATTCTTTTTTATTTATATAGATATAAGAATAGTTTAATGCAAAAAAATTCAAACTTAAAAGCTAATAAGGGTATATAAAACATAATACTATGGTCCTAAAATCTTATTGAAAATTATCCACTAAATGAATGTTTAAGTAAGCATGTCAATTTCAAGAACTGAAAACGTATCACATAGCTCAAATTACATTTTATGTGGAGAATAAAAGCAAAATTGTTTCACAATTGTTTTACAAAATATTTAATACAAAAAAAAACAATAAATGTTTTTTGAGTTCTTAAAAATATCTTTCACTGCCATCTTTGCTGTCGCGAAAGAAATATTATTCGTAAAGATGGATTACGACACTGGCCCGATGGGACCGTCATTTGTTCTAGAAGTGTCAAAAAGAATTCTCTTATTATGTAGTTCCGCTCTATTTTTACGAAAGAAACTGCCTAATGATGATAAGTATCATCAACTTGAAAATAACGGAAACTTTTTACTATCCTTCCATTACTTATAAAATAATGGAAGAATTTTTTCAATCCGAATAGAATATGACAATTCAATATTAAAATAACCGTTTTTCACAGTTTATAATACATATTTTACTCTTATTGGATTGACTAAAGGCATGACATGTATTACCTTCTTAGATTTTCTTTATTAATAGAAGACGGTTTGATTAATAAAAGGAAAAATTTCAAGACACGAAAAATAATTGAATTTTTAATGTACTTTGAATGCTAATAATTGGAATATTGTATCATTTTCCTCACCAATGTATTTGAAATAGAAATTTTTCCTTAAATTAGACACATGGAAATCTTGATTTCCAGAATCTAAATAGTCGTTAAGAACTGCCCATTTGTATATAATTCATAATACCATGGATGGATTTTGCATAAGCTTCAAGTCAATGCTCTCAAAATAAACTGATTTAGTTTAGTTATATTAACGTCTAGTTTTGAAGCAACATTAGGGCTATTTTGGGACGGACCTCGTCCTTTTGAACCACGATTAGATGACGAAGATGACATCCGAGTTGGCACCCTCTCTCCACACTAGCGGGAGGACGTTTGACCTGACAGATTTAACGTGCAAAAGACCCCCTTAGGACAGGAATCGAGTCTCGAACCTAGATAAAACCGAAGTCGTCCTTACAGGACGGTTCTTCGGTGGAATCGAGTCTCGAACCTGAATCCCATCGGTTCCGGAGCCAAGACCTTACCAGCAGAAAACCGCGGCTTTATTAAATTTATATAATAATCAATCATATTCCTGATCAAATTATTTATTGCAAGCTTTAACAGGACTCAATAAATGAAAATTCTATCCAAGTCTCATTTGTCATAGCGAATCAAAATTAAAGATTTGGCCAGAATAGAAAAGTTTCTTTAAAAAAAGATAACATAAGATATTAACACATTAAAGGCGGGGGATCTTGACGATAGTATGTTATGTAACGCGGATCAAATCGTAGTACTACGAATCGAGCCTTTAATGTGTTAATTTCCTCTTCTACAAAAAATATTATGAAAAGCTTCATTATTTTTAACTCTCACTGTGCCGATACCTTGCCACCAGGCCACCGCGGCCCCTCAAAATAAACTAGAAAACGAAATATGAACTTTATGTTATCTCAAAGTTCAGTTTCTCAAAGAGAATAACACAATATATTTTCCGAAATGAGAAAAAGAGAAACTAAACATAATTCAGTTTAAAAAATGCTGCAGAATGACAGTCGTAAAGAAACTGAACCAATATGATTACAACTTTCAGAATGTTTCAAGGAATCCAAGTTCTAACACTACAAGGGAATAAATGTCCGGAAGAAATAAGTTTCAAGAGCAACAATTGGTACAGAAGAACCTTTCCCCGCCGAGATATCGAGAAAATGCAATTTTAAGAAATATGATATGTTTTCCTAAGACAAGAAATAAAAAATAAGTAAGAGCAAGCTTTCCGTCGCAGTCTTTCTTATTTAGAAATATATGTGTACTTGGATATATTTTTTCTGATAAATAGCGTAGGATTTAAACAAGTTATATTTCCTTCCTCTAACAGACGGGTCGCTTTCTTTTCGTAAGAATAATAATATGTTATAAGCCAAGAGCGTATTTCAGTTCGGGCTTTTGGAGAGTTCATACATCTTTCGAGAAAATGCTCGAAAATGGGTACTTTGGCTGCAGTTTGTGAGGAAATAAATTTTTCCTGGATCTGTATGTTTTTACACACTGAAGTGTAACATATATTGAACTAGCATTTACCCGCTACTTCGTACGCGTGGAAATGTTGGTGTGTATGTATAAGACGGTTTGATCCATTCCGTTATTCCAATACCGTG
The DNA here is from genome assembly GCA_026543055.1 of Argiope trifasciata. NCBI lineage: Eukaryota > Metazoa > Arthropoda > Arachnida > Araneae > Araneidae > Argiope > Argiope trifasciata. Next base: position 170,319 of record JAPMOQ010061751.1, on the reverse strand, counting down.
TATGTAGTTTCAGTTAATCTAGAAAAAACCTGTCACTCCACTTCCTTGATTCTTCTTACTTCTGCTTGAGGATTCGACTCTCTACTTCTAGTTCTAGTTCTTCTTTCACAGCCGCAGCTTGATGACTCCTTTCCGAAAGATGAAATTTGCGTTTTCCGGGCATTTCGATACACTATCAAATAATAACAAATCAGATTAAACTATCCTAAAATATATTTAAAACTATAAGCATATACGAAAAATATGCAGCATAAAAATTCAATTTAACCCATTTTAAAATACACAACTAACCTAAAAACAATTTATTTACGACGTGCATCAGAAATAAAAAAAAACAGCAAATCAAGTACGTATTTCTTTAAAATCAAGTCAAATCTATTTTATTTATAGATTGGGAGGGAGATCGATACAACAGAATGATACACGTAATTTTTAATTTAAATGAAAACACAGCTGTCTGAAATCACTTTCAACGTTAGTTGACGTAACACACATGTCTGGTGCCGGTTGGGGTAACGCAATGTAGAGTGGAAATTTTTCGTTTCCTTTATTCTATTTTATTTTAATTTAAAAGAACTTCGGAATGAATCTGAAAGATGGATTAATCAACAACATTTGATTTTAAATTCACCATAAAATAATAAAATAAACATATTCGTTTGAAATAATCGGTCGAAATCATGCCTTATCTAATTAGTGCTGGTAACAAAAATGAAGCGGAATAAAAAGCCTATGTTATACTCTTGACTTCAGTCTATCTCTGTGCGAAATTTCATCCAATGCCGTTCTGGCGTGATTGAGTAAAAACGTCCACACTTTCGCATTTATAATATTAGTATAGATAACTGCACGATCGTTTAAAACTATCACAGGGGAAGAAAAGACAATAGTTACAGATGTGATCATAAAAAGGAGACTAAGTTTTGGTGCGAAGGAAAGAATAATTCCATCAATAAACAACCTAACAGCATTTTAAAAACGTTTCTTTTAGCCGAATTGAGGGCGATTTTTTCTTCACCAAGTATACACTGGCCATGGTTCCTTTTATAAGATAGGGATGCTATATTTTCTATGCATTAATGTAGACCAAGTTATTTCACCAAAACTCCACTGAAAGCTCCCAAGCCACTGAAAAAATGTATATCGTTTAGTTTTTGTTAGTTATATTAACTTCCAGTTTTGAAGCAATACTAGGGCTATTTTGAGATGAACCTCTTATTTTGAACCATTGTCAGATGACGAGGAATACACCTGAGCTGGAAACCCCTTCTCGAAACTTCAAAAAAGATTTAAAAATCATGTGATCAAAGCTTGTGTACTAGGGAAAGAACACATAATCAGATGGTCAAGAAATTGGATGTATCTGCACATTGAAGAACTCTTTCAAATTCCAGTCCTTAAATCTTTTACTATGGAGATTTCATAAAATCTTTTGTAATTAGCTCTCTCCTAATGTAAAAAGTTAACACTCATTTAATGTATATTATGCATTTTTAATGTTTCCCAACTTAATATGTAATAAAAAATGTAAGGTCTTTTTTTTCATTCTGCTTTATACCAGTATGCGTTTTCTCTAGAGTTCTTTATTGTAAGCAAGGGTTTAGTGTCCTCAAATTTAATTTGTTCCTTGTTCCTCGTGGGTTGCTCTTGGGCAAACCCATCGAGTTTTCCCCATGGTCTCTGATTGGATCAATATATATCGCATAGTATATGCTTTCATAATCTAATTCTCTCATTTTGACTTAAAAGTTATTCACATTAGTAATTTCTATAAAGTAATATTTATAATAATGCAACTGCCTCACAATAATCATATAAAAATGCAAAGTATTGCTATAATTCACAGAGTGCCATAAATTAAATAGATTCTCTTACCCACCTTTTCTATTTTTATACAAACTAGGGAACGTTCATAATGTTCCCGCCCACTGGCAAAATATAATCAGTTCAAGCAATTACAGCTTATCTATAAAATCTGTAATTTTAACCTGTAATTTAACCTTAATTAAAACCTGTAATTTTGTTTCCCGCACTAATAATGCCATCATAAAAAAGAGTGATTTACAGTCATCTGTATTGAACCACGCCCGGGTGACCCATCAGAGACCCCGGAGCAAGGCAACCATTTGGCGACTTGGCAACGAATTTAGCGACAGAATGGATAAAACACGAAACATCGAGAATTCTCTCGATCCGTCCATTAGGAGCCGAGATACATCCAGAATGCTTCTCTTTGACCAGAAGGTCTTAGCCCGCCTTCAGCTTCTATATACGGCCGGTAATCTGAAACTACAGCAGTATGTGTGGTCAATCGAGTAGACCTGAACTGAGAGGTCTTGAAATGGTCATGGATAGGAGTCCTGAGTGGAGGAGTCACCGAGAGAAACCGAAGGAATAAAGGAGAGCTGAATTGGTGTGTGCTGCGTTCTGTCGATGCCTGTGTCGTCATGGGGAAAGGAGCTGTCCTGAACTGAGAAGTCACGTGAAGTAGTGAGTCGACAGCGAAAGCGAGAAGAGACAGAGGAGTAGATTCAACCGTTTGGCAGAGATCTACGTGAGAGTAGGCATAAACCCTCAAAGATTCCCTTTCCTGCTGAATCCTGCCTTTCCGCTTTTTGAGCTGCGGACGTTTTCACTACAGAATTTCTGACTGTGGACTACTGTTGCTATTGTGGGCTACTATCTGCTCTAAAGTAATTCTAAGTGTTATTCATCTTGGCTTTATATAGTTGTTGTGCTATGAATATATGTCGTCTTTGTGCAGTCCTTCTTCATCCTGTATATAAACGTCATCTGTGTTGTTTCGTCTATTGAAGGACTGATAGTTGATCGTGCTCTTACATCATACTCATCCACTATACAAATAAACGAACCCGATGGATTAGGACAATGATAGGAAATCCGCAACAATAACTTATCAAACATTAAAATCCAAATTTTGATACATAATTAAACTAAATAGCAATTCACTATAAACTATTTTGACTCTTTCTAGCCTAGATTAATCCCATAACAAGGTATCAACAAGGAGAGCTCAGGTTTCGTCCTCGTCGTCTGATAGCGGTTCAAAATGACGAAGTCTGTCTCAAAATAGCCCTAGTGTTGCTGACCAATGGAACATTTATATGGCTAAACTAAACTACGCTATATGAATACGCTATATCTATCTATCTTTTGAATACACTCATGTCTATCTATCTTTTTTGAAATTTCCATCGAAGCATACGCTCTAGGGCACTCCTTGAAAACTAAAATTAAAGAAGCAATTAGATTGCTTAGAGTATCTACGGAAATATTAATTAATGCGTTTACGTAATTTGTAGTAAACGCATTAATTAATTTTTGCAGTTGCATAAATTCGCCGTCAGGTCGCTCGTATACATTCAGAAAGCCAAGGGCGGTTTATAAAATTTCTACATCGTTTCTGCAGCTCCATTATTTTAATTACCTGCATTTAAATAAGTTGTTACATAATTCCAATTTTCTTAGGATACATTGTACGCAGAATATATATTTATATTAATTTAAATTATCTTTAAAAGGTAATAACGGAAACAAATTGAAATAGCCTGCCCACGTTATTAAACTGTCCCGATCATTAAATATTTCATTTGGATTTTCTTCTTAACAAATGCGATCGTTAAAATACTTAGCATAGTCAGTGTAATTTTCATTTCTGTGTCTGTTTTGATCTAGCATTTATTTAATTTTGCTGGGGTGAATGTAATTACACAAATTTAATGCCTGGGAAATTTAGTTATTTTGTAAAAAATTCATTATTTGGTCTTCAGAAAAAAAATATTGTGCATATATATAATATTCCATCTTCACTCTTTTCGATTTGGTTTGGGTTGCAATTCAGAAAAGAAATAATTTAAATTATTTAAAGAATTATCAAATTGGAGAGTAATTAATAAAGAATTATCAAATTGAAGAGTAATTAATAAAGAATTATCAAATCGAAGAGTTCTTTATATTTAAAATAATGATGGAATTTTATGTTATATTTTAAACATGAAATTCTTTATCTTACAGAATAACAAAATGCAAACAAGCAAAAAAAAAAAATGAAGCAGAACATGTAACTGAGGTTCATCTAAATTCCAGAAACAAATTTTAAACTTCAAACCTAAAAGCTGTTATGTAATCTAACAAAAAAAATAAAAACATTCTTCACTGATTTTCGAAGTCGTTGTGTTAAAGGATATAATTTTCATTTGTTTTTTTTTTATGTATTTTAATGTGATTCTAAATTTATTTGCAAATAGAATTTTACTTTTAGACTCTAATATGCTATTAAGTTAGTTGAAGGCAGAAAGGCAGAAATCATTTTCGGGACTAGTTCCCCCTCAAAACCCGAGATTGCAGTGTATTCCCATTGTATTGAAAGTTAGGAAAAAAAGATTTTTTTGTCTGCTTGGCAGTCAAGAAAAGTAAGCGTTCACGTGGAGTGTGAACGATCTTTAGCTCGAGAGGAAATGCATATCAAATTTATTTTAACGATCACTGAAAATCCTTTGAGTTTATTGTGAAATGATTTGTTTATGAAGAAATTAATTTTTATTCTCTTTAAGAAATACCCGTTACCAAATTGATTCCCTGAAATTGTATAAAAATAAGGAGAGCCTTGGTGTGAATAAATGGATGACTAATCAAGAAAAATGTTTCCTGATTTTTCTTGCGCAGTATCTAGTATTTTTGGCAAACAAACAGTACGAAATACTTTGAGATCGATTCATTGATTGACTTTTTATGGCGCAAAAGCCACAAAGTTGAGTCAAATTCGTAATGAAATATTTTTTTAAAGTAAGGCAGTTTCATTAAAGTAAGAACATGTAAAGTGAAAATATAAATTAAATATTTTGCATGAAATGGATGTAAAGTAAAAATGAAAATATATTAACATGGTACGATTCTCCAAAAATGTCTTTCAAATTTGGATAGTCTCTGTCGAAATATTTTATTCTCAGAAAGCGGTATTTAGGACATTCACATATGATATGTCGAACAGAAATTACGGTATTACATTTTGCACTGGAGCTGCATCTGATTGAAGTAAATGTTTGTGTAATATTGAATTTGTGTGTAAATACTGCATCTGATGTGTAATACTGTAAATAGTGGTGTGTAAATACTGCATCTGATGTGTAATACTGTAAATAGTTGCGTGTAAATACTGCATCTAATGTGTAATACTGTAAATAATTGTGTAGTACTGCATCTGATTGAATGTAAATGTTTATGAGTAAAATAAGTTATTATCGAAATGCCCTTTATATACCTCTTATATTTGACAAGAATAAAACGCCAAAAGGTTTTCTCCCAATAGTTTCAAAAACGATAAAAATTCCTACATTTCTTCCAAGTAAATGTTTTGTATAGAATTATTAACATTAATTCTTGCTTTAATATTTAAACACTTTAATAATAGAGCCTGATACAGAAATCTTTACAATATTTCAATGTATTTTTTCTTGCCTCATCTATATTTATAAAACACTAGCCTCATTTTCAAATTAAAACTATTACGAGGGTTTTGATATTACAAATAATATCAATAGAATTTCAATATTCTTATTGAAAGGAGTGTTTTTATGTTCTAATCCCCTAATACGCTTTGAAGTGTTTCCAAAAGGGTTTTACTATTTTGCCTTAATTCTTGCGCAAATCCTTTTTTTTTCATTCTTTAAAGTCAAACAGAATTTATCTTTCTTTCATTGTAATGATTTTGCTTTTTCTCCCAATTCTGTTTAAAGAATTCAAAATATCAGGATAGAGGGTCGGTTCCGTTAAAAAAAACACTGCCAGACAATATATCATGCCACCAGAGCTGATACCTGGATAGTAGTATCTATATTTTTTGTTTAAGGGAAATTATATACTTTCGTTTCTGAAAGAAGACGTTTGGAATTTTTAACCATTCATTTTTTCAATTCCTTATTAGCAGGTCATCTCTGAACTTCATTCTATTTTTTTTCATGTAAATTTTAAAGGAAACGCTAATTTGAAATTAATTGCCCTTCACCATTCAGTCCATAATAATTCATAAATCTTCACAAATAACTTTACGGTCGGTTTTCTGGCTTAAAGGTAGAGTCTTTACGACGTAGTCTAGGTGCCCCTGGTTCGAGTCCCGGTTTGGACATTGCTGTTCTTCCCCAGTTTTCTACCTGTGAGAGGCGTGAAAGAGTCTGTAAAAAAGAGTTGTTCAAGCGAATGCATGCATGTATGTCACCTTAGTGTCAATGAAATGAATGAGTGAAGTTCACTCCGTAAAAAGGGCTGTGAAGCGTTAATAGCTAAGACGTACTCTTGGCCCTAGATGGCACTACTGAAAACAAAAGACACCCTCTTGGCTTAAATGGACCGTGGTGGCCAGGTAGTAAGGTCTCAGTTTTGGAACCGGAGGTTTTCATGCACAGTCCAAATGCCCTCCTGCTGGTGTGGTGTAGAGAGGGGAGGGCCAGCTCAGGTGTCGTCCTCTTCATTTGAGTGTGGTTCAAAATGAGCCAAAATAACCCTAATTTTGCTTTACAACAGGACGTTAAAATAATAACTAAACTTAAAATCGGTGTCTTCATCATCTGGGTTGTCTGTGGCCGCAGCGAACAACAACAAATAAATTTATACACGAGAATAAGATGTCAATAAAGTTTCTTTTTATCATTTGCTGATTAGAGTTTTGTTAAATTTTAATTCCGTTAAGAAGCTCTTAGTGGTCAAAGGCAGAATTTTTGCAGCTCACAATGAATTTATAATTTTGTCCATCCCCCCCAAAAATAAGGTGAACAAAAATCGTTTAAATCAAATCGAAAGTATCCGTATTCTCTGCAATCATGGTTTCGTCCACTTCTTTTCAATTCGAACGAAGCATCGCTTAATAACAGTCCTCTTTCCGATAGCCATGTTTCCTGCGAGATGATTGATGCTATTAGCATCCTCATACAAAAAAGCCACTAATGGAAGGTCGAAATAAAAAGCTGGGAATCAAACACCCACCCCCACTTGTAACAACCCTCCTCTTCCTTTAATAAAGTTAATGGACCTCGCATGTTCGGTGATTGGGATTAATTTTCTCGATAAAAGGTTTCCTGTCTTCTTATTTTTTCGCTCATATTACCCGAATTAAAGTATCCGAAAGTGATTGCTGAAATTCGATAAAATCTGCTTCCGAACTTTAGATGCAGAAATTACTCTAAGATTTACTCGCAAGTAAAGTGAAAAATGCTGCTTTACACGCATTTTATGTCTATTCAGTTACTTGCGAAATTGTTCAGATGCGCTTTATTTCCCATTTTTTGTTACCACTGCTCCGGGATACTCACGATAAGCAAAAATGAAACGCTTTGAGTGGAGATAAAAATTTTATTTTATAGTTTCATCATCTTATCGTATTTATTTATTAAAAGAAAATAAGCATTATACACAAAATGAATAATGAGGACAGAAAAATTGAAGTTAACAGAAGTAAATTTACAAGCAACCCATGCGTGTTTAATATATTATAAAAAAGTCAATCTAAAAATGTTAAGAAAAACATTTAAAACTTAAGAAGTCTATGCTTTGAAAACATTAAAAAAATTATAAGAAATTAAAAAATTAAGTAACTTATATTTAATAGCAAAAACATAAAGTATGCGTGATGATTTTAAAGACTGATTATACTTTATCGTAAAAATACATAAAATTGAAAAGTAAAATGCATTCAATGATAAAAAAAATTAATAAGACACAGATCTAAGATTTAAAAGCTAAATGTATTAAAGTCTAAGAATTTATTTTTATCTTATATTATTTTTATAAAGATAAAATGAGTTACGAGCACACATACGAAAAAAAAAAAGAAAAAAAAAACTAACGGAAATGACTGATACGAAACTTATAACAGACTGGGTACTTAATGTATTTAAACTTTGTTTAATACGCAAAAAATGAAACTAACAGATGTGACTGATAAGGAACTTATGTCCGTCTGCGTATTTAATATTTTATGAAGAAGTTGTTATAAAATGCTTTTTTTTAAAAAAAACTCAGTAAGAATTACGAAGGCTGAACTACATAATAATAAAATCGTACAAAAAAATTTAAAAATTATACTTGTTCTATAGAAAAAAACTTTGAACATGTATTAAATTTTGAATCTGGAATATTAATCTTAAAAACATTAAAACTTCAGAAGTCGAAGGCAATCAATGATAAAAGTACTAAAAAAACATTAATTAAAAAGCTAAATTCATTCAGTTGTAAAAAAAGTTTTTTGGATAAGAAAAGTTAAATAGATAAATACATTTTATTTTAAAAGAATCACTCAAGGTGAAAGTAACAAGTTCTTGTGGTGAGTGTGTGGAAGGTACAAGAAAACCTTCGGAGCTTAGTTTGCCTTCAAAATAATTTACATTATTGATGATAGCAATGTAATATGAAATGGATGATTACAATAAAATCGAACACATGGAAGATAAATCTGGGATTTCAGATGAGGAATATTAAAAACCTTACGAAGATAACTTGAAGTTGTATCATGTGAAAAATGATATTGTTTCAATTATACAAAAAGCCTATACATTTAGAAGATACATTATTTTATTTTTCAGTATTATTTTTATAGTAAGAAATATTTAAGATTAAATTCTATAACATCGACATGTAAAACTCTCAGATTTTTTTAAATGCAGCTTTAAATTTGAAAAAGCTAAGTTATATAGTTTTGATATCATACTATCAGTATGCTTTCAAAAATCGTGTTCCAAGTGAACCCGTCTGTCTGTTCATGTACAAGTAAACGTAGTAATTGTAAAACATAAAGGCCTTGATAAATAAATGTTGGTACATAAATATAACATTTAATACATTTATTCTCACCAGATTTTGAACCATATCTATTAAGTGATTGACCGCCTGTTAATAGGTACTTACTATGTAGTACGTAAATGCAATAATTAATAAACATAATTACTTAAAACAAGGAAACTCGATACATGAATTTGGTATTAAAACTGTATCAAATTTTGGTACAGTACAATACTTTTAGAACCAAAATTTGATCAGTATCAAATTTTGGTTTTATGCCAGATTATGTTAGAAAGTTTTGGGTGGACCAATCCTGGGAGTTTCAAATTTTAAATAAATGCTAGTTTTTCGCAGTAACTTACAAAAATGTTATAGTACAAATGCTTATGCAATATCTTAATTTCATACTATCATTCTGAAATAACACCAAGCTTTACAATTCTAAAAAAATACGCAAATATAATATATAAAAAAGGTATTTGATATTTGTAAAAGTAAATTTGTTCTTGCTTTATGTACTGTCGTACCGTTCAACCTATTTCAGTTAAGCATTTCCAAATTATTGATTGATTACACTTAATGTTATTTTTTCGGTGACAGCGACACGCATGGTAGATAGTTTTTAAATATTTTTTTTTAAGAATTTCTTTTTTGATAATGAAAGAAAATTATTTCATCTCTAAATAATTAAATTTACTATATAACATTTAAATACACATATAGATACAATATAATATGTAATAAAATAAGATAATGTATTAATAAAATAAAATAAAACGGCGAAAGTACAAGGCAATGGTTAAATAATAACAAAAATATTACAATAAAAATACAATATAAAAGCAGAAATAACCCGTATTTGATTGGATTTTGTGATTTAATGGCACAAGAGCCAAACATGGCTACACTGCGCAAACAAATGGTGTTAAAAAATGGCAAGTACAATTCAATCATGCAATTTAAAATTCTCGTCATCAAATGAAAGACATCCAATAATTAATAGTATCAGTGGTCTTAAAAATGCAAATTACATCCCAGAAAGAACTTTTTTCTCAAAAACGTTAAAAGATTATAATATCAATAAAATTTAGCAAGTTAAAATGTAACTCTTGTGACAGCAAAACAAGTACAAAACTTGTCTTATAGTAATGCTTTAGTAAACAAAAAAACAAGTGTAAAAAAAACATTGTAACCTTTTGATTCGATGTTTCTTTAGGTATTTATCATGAATTGGATAAACAGGAATAAATAAACCGGAATCAGAAATAAACCGGAAGAAAGAGGAAAAGTGTTTACAACGCATAAGCCGAGGGAAGAAGAAAACACACGTAATAACCACGATGCATTTTACTGTCATCTTGGGGATTGTTTCCTCGAAATGCACCTGCAGCCCATAAAGGAAAGGAAACAAAAATGTACATCACAGGTACCTTCGTAATAATGTGGTGCTCTCTAACGTTTGATATCCTGCTCCATTTGCTATTGCCTGGTGATCGCGTTTTATTTTGGGACCGAATATTCCAATGTATAAATGCATATTGTTTCTTTATACACGTTAAGCGTCCTTCGAAGTTAAAGATCTTTCCAGCCACTGTAGAGACCGTTATCAGACCAATAAGACCATTTACTGTCTTGAAGTGATGTAGAAATAAATTTCGGGCATTTTGAAGACAGCGCCAAATAGTTACACACACTCACACACACACACACACACAGGCGGTGATAAAAAAAGTTAACAAATCAAAGGAGAAATTTTGTATTAATACAGGATATTTATCAGTTGCCAATCATCAAACAGCATCTCATAATGTCTCTTAATCTCATAATTACCAAACATATGTCTCTTAAAATAATTAATATAATGTCTTTTGATATATAATTAAGAGACATATGTTTGGTGATTATGAGATTTATCATCGAACCAGTTGAGGCATTTATCACACATCTGAGTTAATTTGTTTCACTTGGTAATAATCAGTCCTTGGCTATTGATCCAATTATCATCACCTTTTTGAACGTCATCGTCTGATATGAATTGCCTCGGATAATTGGTTCTTCAACGCCGGGAAAAGGAAATAGTTATTGTGAGCCAAATCGGGGCCGTAAGGAAAATGATTCCATATCTCCCTCCCGAACATTTCCAGAAATCTCTGCCCCCGCTTCAAAAGAGCGACATCATTTTCCCGCCTGTTGTCTAGTCATTGCTTCACCCCCTCCCAGCGTATATTTCAACAATTTGTATTGAATATGTGATTGGGACACATTCTTGACCTATAGAAATCACATCACGGTTCGCAATTCGATGTGAGACCACATCTCTAGACTGCCCCTGATTCGGTCCTAACAATATCTGATATATATATGTTTGTGTGTTTAAGTAAAAATGTATGTTTTCGGTGATGACACCGGTAACTTTCAAATTCGAGAACCGATTCTACCGAAGAACAGTCGTGTAAGCGAGTCTGGTGAAATATATATCAGCCTGCCCTAAACGTCCACCGGTTTGTGTGGAGTGGACATTTGAAGAACAAGGTTATCGTCATAGACCATTGTTCAATATTACGAAGTTCGTAACTAAACAGTCCTAATGCTGTTTCAAAATAGGTCTTTAATATAACTAGACCAGAGATTTACGAGAAAGTCCTGACTAGATCACTTTCCTTAATTTTAATAAAAGTAAATGCGATAAAATATCATTTAAGAATAGCTGCATGCCAGCAAATTTACGTTTAAATAGAAATAAGCAATATATTATTTATGGTTATAAATAATATACATTTATTAATATAAATAATATATATTTATGAATATAAATAATGCTAGAATATACTGATGCTTCCATTTTTATTAACAAATAGAATGTGAAAATACAGAAGAAACCGAAACATTCATTGCAAGAAAACCATTTCTAGTTTTTGACACTTCTCATACTCGAAAAATATTGTTTGCATAAGAAGATAATTACTTTTCTTGCACTTTCCCTTTTTACTTATCCGATATTTCCTGAAGCAAATTTTCTTTTTCTCGATGTAAAAACTCGAGAAGTAAATGCGACTCATTTTGAACCGCATCTCGGAGTCATTTATTACATGTTTCCAGTCTTTTCGTTTCTTATCCAGGAGCCATTTTGAGCCTAATGCTGAGTCGTCGAGTTCCGATTCTTTGATATCTCTGAACACTCTTATTTCCAGAGACAATTTTGATATTTTTTGTTTTGTTTGAATAAGATATTAGAGAAAGAATATGAGTAGATAAGATATTTCATGGCAACAAGATTTTATTTTGGAATGAAGATCATTATTATTCTTGCTTTGAAAGCAAGATAATTCGCGTTTTCAGTAGCATTACTTTGATGATCACATTTCATACAGAACAAACGCTAAAAACGAAAGACAAGACAAGACATTAGCGCACGCACGACTTTAGCAAAAAGGCATTTAATTTCTTCATAATAACAATCTCAATGCATATTGGCATGCGTACTTAATCAGGCATCACCATCTATTATCCAAGAGAGAAGATAGAGAATTGGAACTCTACATCACCTCAATCTGTTGTCAAATACCTTTCGTATAATATGTAAGATCTTGAGTATGTTAGCTTTTTTAGTCATTCTTCTCTTTATCTGTATAAACAAAAATGAATGTTTATACACTAAAAGCTCTTTATTCGCGCTTCCTTCATTCGCGGATGAAAAAATTGCGACCCAATTTCTATACTCGCTGTAAAAATTTCATTATTCGTGGTTTCTTTATTCAACCTACCAATGTTTTGACTTGCTGATAAGAAAGCGTGGGTTACAAGATCTATTTTTTGTGACTGGTTCCGGAATTGTTTTATTTCTGAAGTTGAAACTTATTTTTTTTAAAATTCGGACTTAAAAGAACTTCTAGTTTTCGACAATGCACCTGTTCATCCTAGCGAACTTGAAACTATACATCCAGATATAAAAAGGACATTTTTACCTCTCAACACGACGACTTTGTTTCAACTTATGGACCAAGAAACAAATCAGACCTTTAAGCTCTATTATATTAGATGAATCTACAAAATCATATTGGATAATAGGGAATGTAATCCTGATATGAATGTTATCGAACGCTGGAAGAAATTTGACACAGCAAAATGCATCGTAAACATAAAAGAATCATTCGAAGAACTGTAGCCCACACATTGAATATCATGCTGGAAAAAACTGCCCTGCTCTGACTGCGGAAAACGACGAAGAATCTGTGAAAGTTAAAACTTTGACTGCAAACATAGCCGAAATCGCGAATGGAATAGGACGAAATGGGTTTTAACTGATAGAATCAAGAGACATTCAGGAATTGCTTGAATCGTAAGATGAAGAATTGACTGAAACCGACTTGGAGGAAGTGTTAAATTCACAACAGATTGAAGAAGATTCTTCAACAAGCACTGGAAACGTGACATTTCATTTGAAAATTATTAGTGAAGGATTGAGAATGGCAAATGAGCTTTGCGATTTCTTTATGAACATCGATTCGTCTATGGAACGAAGTCTTATTTTTAAGAGGCAAGTTGCTAATGCGACTGCTTCGTATCTGTCTGAATGAAGGAGCTTTTAAAAACTGCTAAGCAGGAGAAAATTACAAAATTCTTCAAACCATTGCCTAAGCCTTAAGATGGTTAATCAAAATGTTCAAAAACTTCAATTAAATTGATTTTTTTATATATCTGTTTTTTTATTATTATTTTCTCACCTAGGAATGTATCCCCTATAATCCCATATAAATTACTATTCCGTATTCACTGTTTCTGTATTCGCGGTATATTTATGGAACATATACCCCGCGAATAAAATGTTTTTACTGTATGTCTCTTATGCGTTCCTCGACAGCTCATCCATAAAACTTAGAATACTTCTTACTTTCATTTACGGAATGGTTATAGGCACAGTAAAAGTATGTCATCTGTATAAATAAAAATGAATGTTTGTTTGCTTGTCTCTTGCTTGCTACCGTGTCGCTCATTCGATTGTGATCATTTCATTTCAATGAATTTAATAATACCAGCGGGTGACCGAGCTCCGCTCGTAGAAAACAGGTATCGAAGCTAACTCGAAGATTTAAATTTTCAATTGTGATTTATCAAAACAATACATGCCATAAGAAAATTTGTGAAACCATTGGTGAAAAGATAACCGGTTAAAGTGCACCATTGTGAACTATTCTAAACAAAGTTAGACTTTGGAAAGGGAACTATTCTATACAAAGGTAAAGTAAAGGTAAAGATTGAAGTGTGTTGAAGTTCAATATTTTTGACAAATTTATTTAGAAAAACCATATATACATACATAAGAAACATATTATAAACCTATAACAGCATAAACATAAAACTTTATTAGTTCGCCATATGGGCTATAGATGGCAGCACATTACCGCTTGAAAATTTAAGTAGCCATTATTGCGAACTAATAAGGTTTGAAATTATCCTATCTGTAACTCCGAACTGCTCGACCGTAGTGCTTCAAAACCGGCGCCAATTGATTCCTCGTGGCCAAAAACCCCAGACCCCCAAGTTTACCGGAGTTTATTAATTCTGGGGCGATTTTCGACTTGGTAACCATTCCTCGTATTATAGTATTAGATTGGATACGATAATAATAAATATTATTCTTTCAATTAATCTTAATTAGGCAAGACAATTATTTTAAATTTCAAACGACATTTTCAAATTTATTTCTTTTGCGGTAGTAACCCACCAGGCATCTGCTAGTTTTAAACAAAACAAAACATCATTTCCTTATTTATGAGTATGTAGATCACTTTTGCCCAGGAGTTATTACTGACGGAAACTAAAAATTGTTTGGTTAAAATTTAATTACAATCCTTTTAAAGTGCTTCTAGCACAAATATTATAAAATAGTTAATTAGACGAAGGAATTTATTAACACCTTGGAAATGCCTACTGATATCAAACTGTTGCATTAAACTGAAAATGGTATGAGAATTTTTTTTTAAACTATTACTCGTAATATGTTAGCAAAATATTTTAATAAAAGTAATTAATCTAAATGAATTATTCTACTTTTATTCGATTATATTCTTCATGCTAACGATGATGATGTCGACATGCAACAACTTCTGAGGGTATGGACCCTTGAGAAGCAGCGGGAAAAGGCTGATTCTAGCCCATGGGAAGATGACACTCACACGGGGGGGGGGCTGTTTCGCACTTCTCACACAGAGAGCACAATGTAAGTATCACCCATGGCTGAACTAAGGCTCAAATTCGAAACGCCTAGAACATGGCAGAGCGATGGCCAAAATACCGGTTCTTCATCCTAACAAATACAGAGCTAATGGTAAGTGACTTCATAAACGGAAAAAATTATAATAAACCCATAAAGAGCGTGCATCAATCTCATAATAATTATCAATGAGGAGGAATTATGTTTTTATGAATCAATTCAAAAAGTTTGTTATACTAAGAAATAGTTTTTTTTATTCCAGAGATACTGGAAATATGTTCTACGAATAGTTAATGGCATTGTCGAAATTTAAAAATCGAAAACAAATTCGTATCTAATTCATAAATCTAATACTATAATACGAGGAATGGTTGCCAAGTCGAAAATCGCCCCAGAATTAATAAACTCCGGTAAACTTGGGGGTCTGGGGTTTTTGGCCACGAGGAATCGATTGGCGCCGGTTTTGAAGCGCTACGGTCGAGCAGTTCGGAGTTACAGATAGGATATTTTCAAACTTTATTAGTTCGCCATAATGGCTACTTAAATTTTCAAGCGGTAACGTGCTGCCATCTATAGCCAATATGGCAAACTAATAAAGTTTTATGTTTATGCTGTTATAGGTTTAGAATATGTTTCTTATGTATGTATATATGTTTGGTTTTTCTAAATAAATTTGTCAAAAATATTGAACTTCAACCTTTACCTTACCTTTGTATAGAATAGTTCCCTTTCCAAACTCTAACTTTGTTTAGAATAGTTTACAATGGTGCACTTTAACCGGTTATCTTTTCACCAATGGTTTCACAAATTTTCTTATGGCATGTATTGTTTTGATAAATCACAATTGAAAATTTAAATCTTCGAGTTAGCTTCGATACCTGTTTCTCCGAGCGGAGCTCGGTCACCCGCAGGTACAATAAAAACTTCAGAATATTTCATTTTCTTTGATATATTGAAAAAAAGTCTTTTATTTACTGACGGTACTTAAAAGTGCGATTTAAATCTAGCTTATATTTTCGTAATGGGACTATATTTTCTGATTATATTCAAAAGATCACTGAGAATAGCAAGCAGTTAATATAAGCTAAAAGGAAAAATTTAGAAACATTTAATAATTATTTAAATTAGTTGCGATATCCCGATTAATTTTAAAAAAAATACTTGGGTTTCCTTGAATTGTTCTGCAATGAAACTTAATTACTGGATTTAAAATAAAGTTAAAAAATCGATTCCAATTTGGTCAATAAAAGGAAAAATGGTCTTATTTAAAACTTATAAATCAACATAAGTAAATGCATTCATATATTAAGCACTTTAAAAAGAGAAACATAAAAATGCGTTCTTATATTAAATTATTCTCTCCGTTTTCTTTCATCATTTCCTCTTAATATAATGATCCCCTTTCAAAAAAATAATAACTTGCTCATTTGGACATGATTTAGACCAGAGGTGTCCAAACTACGGCCCGCGGGCCAAACCCGGCCCGCCAAGTGATTATGTCCGGCCCGTGGAGGGTTTTAAAACATAATGATGTTTTCACCCAAACCAAGTTCCCAGTTCCAAGGGAAAAACAGTTTAATTTGCGATTTATATTCTCAAATTAAAGCATTTCGAACAAAACTACAATTATTCGAAAGTCAAGTGACTGAATGTAATTTTACGCGAATTTAATAATTTAATAAAAAAACTGAAGAACAATTTCCAATTGCATTTGAAGTAAAGATCATCGCCGATTTAAAAGAAAAATTTCAAAAGCGATTTTCTAATTTGGACATGAATTCAAAAGAAATTCGGCTGTTCCAAAATCCATTTGATTGCAACGTTGCTGAAATTTCAAGTCAGCTACAAATAGAAATTATTGATCTTCAAGCAAACGAACAAATCAAGGACAAATACAAGGAAGGAAACTTAATAGATTTTTATAAATATTTGGATGCAAAAGAGTTTCCAAATTTGAAGAAATTTGCTCGTAAATTCATTTCAATGTTTGGGACTACTTACGTGTGCGAAAAAACTTTTCTCGAATGAAGTATCTCAAATCAAAATATAGAGCAAATTTATCTGATGATCATTTGCAGTCATTGCTTTTGATTGGTGTAACAAATTTTGATCCCAACTATAAAGACATTCTTCAACAACAACAAAAAAAAACAGTTTCCATCATTCGCATTAGAAGTTGCATGAAAATATTTCAA
The DNA here is from genome assembly GCA_026543055.1 of Argiope trifasciata. NCBI lineage: Eukaryota > Metazoa > Arthropoda > Arachnida > Araneae > Araneidae > Argiope > Argiope trifasciata. The sequence goes on along the minus strand of JAPMOQ010061751.1, from coordinate 153,120 downwards.
TTTATATAAAATAATTATATAATTATACTTTGTTTAGTATTTTGTATTTTCAAGTTACAATAAAATAGTATTAATTAATAGTATTTAATGCTACTTTACTCATAATGATATTTTTCAATTTGTATATACATGTGGCCTGTATAACATGGATCTAATTTCGATCCGGCCCGTGCCGCGAAAAGTTTGGACACCTCTGATTTAGACGAATATTTCAAATTTCCCTGCCATTTTAAAGAACGAGTGTTATTTCCATATTGGAGGCTATCAATAATGAGAAAACCTAATAATAAGAAAACACAATAAGAAAAATAATAATGAGAAAAAATAATTTGTTTCATTTTTCTATATCATTTCTTCATTTTTGTTAAATAGTATAAATAATAACTATACTTTTAAATTGATAATAAAAAGGGCCTTCTTGTAGAATATTTCAAAGAATACTTTAGAGAATCTAATATGTTTACAGATTTCATACGTAATAAAAAATATAAGTTCCAGAACTGATAAAGAACAAGCATCGAAAAAAAAAATCTTTGCTGAACAAAAAAAAGTAGACGGATTACTTTGCTTCAAGTTATAGACAGGATGTAATTTTAAAAAATATATGAGATGTTCTAAAGAATATATGACACACAAAAATAGCTGCGAATATATTTTCCATTCCGTCTTATTTTCTACGTCTCTTCAATAACATAAAACAGTCTTTTTTTTGCTGACAAATAAAAAGATTTAAACAAGTTTTATTTTTTCAGAAGTATACATCTTGTTTATTTTTCTGAAATATAATAATATGTTAGAAGCCAAAAGTATTTTTAAGTAAAATAAATTTTCGATCAATATCTTTTAAAAATTAAGATGTTTGTTTGCTTGAAACTGAATTAAATAAATAAAAGCAGAGTTAAGAAATATGAAATAAACAGAGAATCGGAAATAGTAAAAGATTGTATGGATATTTAAAAAATGAAAACCAGGAAAAGATTAATTTAAAGTTAAAAAATAATAAAATGCAGTTTAACTGAAACTTTTAAAACCTTTCTTACAAAAGAAACTTATTCATCTGGAGCTGCTTAGAATATGCACTCTTTGCTGAAATGTTAAAGTGAATTTAGAGAAAAATTTCATATGTATTTTTAATTATGGTAACGTTCCGTTTTAAAGCAAAAATAGGGCTATTTTGTTACTGACCTCGTCATTTTGATCTGAACTGATGACACTTGAGTTGGAACTCCTTTTCCAAACTTTCACGCCACATCAGTGAGAGGACGTTTAGCCTCGACGGATTTAACATGAACGGTTTATAGGTGGAATCGGTTTTGAACTTCAAAGTCGAAACCGAAACTTTACCATCCTTAATATGCGTGAATGACTGCAGAAGCATTATTTTATCATTGCACCGATATACATGAAGCTAGAATTCAAAACAAGAAGCTTAACGAACATTCGTTCCTACAAGGTAGATTGAACTCACCATTACAAGAATTCTTTTTTACAGAGAGCATGATTCCACAAAAAAATGTGAGAAAATCTACATAAGTAAAAATGAATACTTGTCTGTAGATCTCTTATGCACTGCTATGAAGCTCATCGGATGGCGATAAAACTTTGCATATTTATTACTTGCACTTGCGGGAGGGTCATAAATTTAATACGATTTTCTAAAGTATAAAAAAAATGTATTCAGATCCAGTTAACGCATCTGTTAACCAAGGATTAACCACCAAATAATTCTCCAAGGAGACAGAACAGATTCAGTGAAGATGCGAAATTCAAGATGTTCCCAAACGTTCGTTATGTGGTGACAAACAGCGCAACATCTTGAAATGAGCGAAATCGATCTTCATAAGCAAATGACGAACGAGAAGAAAGCCTTCGATGTCCACCAACAAGGCCGATCACTTCAAGAACTGAATACTGAACCTCAAAAAGTTTTGTAGATGTACTAAATGTTTTTCCCATAACCAGTTGTATGCGGGATGCTAAGAGTCGGGTAGTCAAGAAATGTATTTGTGTCTTCTGAAGACGGTAAAGCAAAAGTAACACCTACTCTAAAGCTATTGAATCATAAAATTTAAAAAAAAGAATGAATGTTATTTACACTTCTCCTTTATGTATCATTCAATGTCGATGAATGCATTGATTTCCGATACGAAAATATATATTATTTTTGCTATCAATCCTGATTAAACACGACAGTTATATTAAATTTGAAACGGTATTTCAAAAATTATTTCTTCTCCAGCAGAAACGTGCTGGATTCCAACTAGTGATGTATAAAAGTCTGATTAAGCACACTTGTTGTTGACTCATCCGGCCAGACGGGAGTGGCGCCAATGAAAAAGCAGCAACAAAATGACTTTAGTTATTATAATTATTTTTTGCTGTCTCATCATTTTTCCTTATTTATGTTTCCGGTGGATTTTGTATTCGATCAGTCGTCATTCTGTATTCGCCATTCGCTCGTCTTTAATCGTTCCATTAAAGTGGTTGAAATATTCTTTTAGGTCTGCTTTCTTTGCGTAAGATTCAATTAATCTTCGGAATGAGGTGAGTAGATTTTCATTTCATAATCATTCATCAATCATTATTCATTTATTTCTAAGTCGTTAATTCTACACTTGTTCATATTTGACTTTTGAACCTGAGAATTTCAGGCTCGAGACCCGATGCCGCCAAAAAACTGCCGTGTAAACTGATTTGGTGCAAGTTAAATCTGTCAGGGCTAAACGTTCTCTCATTGTTATGACGTAGAATTTTGAAGAATGGATGCCAGCTCAGGCGGCGTCTTCGCCAACTGACTGAAGCTCAAATTTGTTAGATCCAAAACAACATAGCCATAGTGTTGAATTAAAACAAGATGCTACTAAAACTAAACAAAACCCTCACCCGCGTCCTGGCATAATAGAAACGTGTCTTCCCCGCAATCTGGGTGCCCCCTGTTCGGCCACGGCTGTTATTCTGTGTTCTATCTGTGAGTAATGTGAATGTGCCCCCTTGTAAAAAACTGTTGTGCAATGAATGTGGAGCATGAAGTAGCTAAGTCGTATTCTTGGCCCTAGTTGGCGCTACTGAAAGAACAAGAGACTCTAAATTAGGCTTAAATCGCTGATAACTTACGGTCGTGTGCCATTGGTAGCAACAACAAACTCTAAGCAAAAGATCAGGTTAGAAACAGGCTAAAAAGTTTTTCTTGAATCTATTCAGATCTAAAAGCTTTATTAGGTATTCTGTATAGTTGTAATGACTGTTTTATGTCAAATGGTTACGTCAGAGCAGATAACTCATGCATTTTTGATTCATCAATCCTTCATAGATTCTTGATTTATAAATCTTTGAAATAATGTGAGATTCAGAGACAATTATTCATCATATTTTATTTTGCAAAACAGTATCTCTAAAATTATTAAAAAAAATGTGTCCAATTGTCACTTGCGTCATTCTCTTACTCAATGAATACGAAATAAATAGAAATTGGAAAAACAACAATCTTAAGGTAAAAGTTAAAGCAAACGAAAATGAGCATTTCAAATATCCCATGCAAATTAAATTTAAAAACAATTATCAGCTTTTTAACAAACGCTGAAATGTTATTGAAGAGAATAGAATAAAAAGTAAAACATCATTTAAAAGAATTTTTTTTTCAATCTGGTACATGTTTTGTAACAGAGAATCAGTCACATATACCTCACTGCGTCGACATAGAAAATGAATCCTAAAATCCAAGCGTTTCATTTATGCCTCACCATACAATATTGTGTTCATTTTTTTCAACTCTCATCAAACAGTCGAAGAAGAAAATAAAAACACCCGTTCCACTTGAGTTATGACAGGAGATGTCAGAACCAAAGCAGCCATATTTTATAAATAGAAAAGTAACATGCACAGATATATATAAGAAATCGTGTCCGAGTATAAAAATATATACTGACATTTCGGAACTCAACAGCAACTCCAGAATATGACAAAAACAGAAGAGGGTTCAAGAAAAGGGAGACAAATTGCCACCACTGACAGCTTTATATTCGCCGGATTTTGCCCGGTCATCCAGTGTTTTAGACCAGCCGTAAAATATACAGGTGGCCATTCCGGTTGTGCCGGACTTGGAAGAGGGGGGGTGGAGGTAATGGGTTATTGAAACAGGTTGGCTGAAGTAAGAAAAGGGTTTTTCATTCCTGATGTTCTGAGATTACTGAAATTGCCACACATCGATTTTGTGAAGCTGGCCATTTCGGTCGAGGCTTGTTATGCTTAGATACAATCTCAGGGAGCGTATACTGGAAATAAAAGCGGGAAGATCGATGTGTTATGGCCATAAACATTTGTGAAAACAATTGCACGTCGTTTCCCTGAAGCGTGTTCTTAATGCAAATGCAAGTTGGAGTCGCGAGGCCTGGTCAAGACAGAGAAAAGGGATGCAATGTTTTGGGGAATTGAAAACGAATCTATGAATAACATTGAATAGTTTTCTCCTGATTGATCGGAGCGCTTAAACTGGATATTCCGAAAAGAGTCTAGCATTGTTTTTATATTGCTCAATGGCTTCTTAAAGGAAAATGATGGGTCTTTTTTTTTTGGCACAGTGTTTCTCAAGAAATATAAATTTTGGAGTAATTAAAATTAAAAGAAATAAAATTAAAAGTTTTCACCTAAATAGAAATTCCGACTTGGGTAAATAAAGAAAATTTTATTTTAGTTATTTTTTTATTGAATAATTATCAAAAAATAAAATATTTAGTACAAAAAAAAAACATTATTGGTTTTCACACGAATTGAGTTCACGTTTTTCATCTTTGCTCGAAGAATACTGAAATTCTCACATTTTAAAGATTGAGCTACTGTCTGCTGATTTCAATTTTCATTACAAACTGTTAAACTCTATTTAAAGTATAAAAATGAATAAAATTTAATGAATGAGCTAATATTCGATGCAAAAAACATTATCATCAGGTGTCATCTAAGACAAATTTAAAAAAAAAATAAAAATATAAAAAAATGAGTGAAAAAAAAAGTATTTTATGAACAATTGAAATGTTGAACAAGATACATAAATGTATGCGAGGAGAATGGGAATTAATAGTAGAAATTGAATAAGGACATCATTCTTTTATTCAGTAGTTTACTATCCATGATGGTAATTCTCACCTGACAACACTAATGAATTAACATTTCAACAGGCATCCTGGCTTAGGGCTTAGCCAGTTTTCCACGTGATCTAGGTGTCCCGGATTTGAATCCAGCTCCAGGATCAACTTTTCTTAATCCTGTGTTCTGTCTGTTGAGTGTGGGAAAAAAAACCAGCCCTTATTTCTAAAGACAAGTGAGTGTTATCTTCATACAAGTTTATGTGAAACCAACAACTATTTGTCAATTAAACTGACAAGTAATCAGTTTTTCATTTTTTCCTTTGGATTTTCTTAATTAACAATGATTTCTCCAACTTAGAACATCTTCTTTTCATGTAAAAAGTGTATTTTTCTGTAACACCACAGGGGCCTTAGACTTTTCCCACCAGAATAAAAAAAAACGACGAAAGAGTTTAAAGTGCCTTATTTTCCACAAAAACGAAAACTGTTTACAATTTACTAATGAGATCTACTTGGTTCCCCTTTTCATCAAGTATATTGTACCACTAGTATACCATCCCATTCTTCTCTGTTCAAAGAAAAATTTCTAAAACAAAAGGATTAAAAAAACATTTATCATTTAAGAGAACTAACAGAAGTGATTCATACAATTATTTTATTTGGTTAGTTGAACTCTTTTTCCAATAGACAGTTTCCCCATTCTTTTAAAAGAAAAGGCGGGAGATTTTCTCTTTAGTCATCAGTTCGAATCCCTTTTTCTCGTCTACTAATTGTGTAAAACGCTACAACTATGATGAATGGGGATCGAAATGACTTCTTCGGTGTTTTCACTTTTTCTTCTGAGGAGAAAGATGCTTTCAGAGCCTCAGGCACACCGACTGAATTTGGTTTCTTTTCATTGCTGGGATGGATTTAAGGAAAATAGAGTCAATTGGTCCCTGACCATTCGATAAAGTAACAATATGACGAATAAAGGGTAAAACAGTGTTTCAAGAAACTCCATTTTTCTCTAAAAAATATTAGTGAGCTGATAAATTATGTGTATAAATTATGTCATCTGTATAAATTATAACTTTTATGTATAAAAATAGAAAGAGATTTTTTTTTTCGCTTCCTTATTCATTAATTTTTTTTTCTTAAAGAATTTTCCCAATTTTTATTTTGAGAAAAGTAATACTATTTATTTCTTTTTAAATATTGCTGATGTAACGTTTCCTTTTTTAACGGGAATGGTAAATTTTATTCTGCATAAATGCAACAGTACCCATTTTCCCACATATAGTTACACGCATTCGGATCACCAGATATGGAATTTTTTCAGTAGTAGAGCCATTGTGTCTAGTCATTTAATATATCCAAATGAAGAGCCGTACGTGTGGGTGTCATTGTTTCAAGTAGATCCATCATGTATTAAAAAAAAAAAAAAAAAAAAAAAAAAAACATCAAAAACTTAAGATATTTAATGTTTTTCCTTATGAAAACAGTCCTAAAATCATCAAGAAACGATCGATTCCAAGCAACCTTATTATTAAACGTTGAACTCGGGTGGACTGTAGTCGAGATGAGCTGTGAATTGATAATAATTAACTTGGAATAGGGAGGAGTCAACTACAACGTTGGATTCTGAAAAGACATTCCCACATTTTACTGTAGATCAATAATAAAGCATTGCTAAACATCTATTTTGTGATTGGGAGCTTAAGTTCATCAATGAGAAAACTATAGTAAGAATCTATCTAAATTGCTGGTGTAACGTTTCCTCTTTTTTCGGAAATGGTAATTTTCATTCTGCCCAGATGTAACGTTACCCATTTTCCCACATATAGTTAAGCGCTTTCGGATCCCCACTTGTGGATCTTTTTCATAATGGCGATCTAATAAAAATAAAATGCGATATTTTCTTAGAGGGAGAAAAGAGAGGAGAGCACTAAGTGGCGTCGAATGAGAGTTCGGTTGGACGTCGGTGTTCGAAATTGCTCTTGATTTGTGAGGAACTCTGCGTGATTCGGGATTCTGTGTTAAGATCCACCCGATAAAGAACGGTGGAGTGGCCCCTGGAGTGGCCCCTGCAATTTTCATTTCACCTAACATCATATTACATGTTGTTTATGCAAATTTGCAGCGCCTACTCCCCCTGGGGTGGTGTAAGATGAAACCCCTCATTTCAGACTCAGTTCTCTTGTGAGCTGGAACCAGAAGTAGTTGCTCCTGTACTAAACAGGAGACGAAATACTCAGATTTATTTCATTGTTTACATTTCCTCCTATGAAGCGAGGTTGTGATGCAATATTTTAATGCTCAATAAATTAATGAGCATATTTGTTGTGTTTCACAAAAAACTGTTTTAAAAACCTACTGTCCACTACTTTTTATCGAGCTACAGACATCTCTTTTTTTTGGTGAATTATTCTCCGATTTGGTCGAGGAGCTATTTCATATTTATTAACTGTTTGTGATTTTCGTAAATAATATAACCCTTAATGGGAACAAGTATTTTTGAACGTATGTGAGAGTATAAATAAAAGAATTGTTTTGCTCCACCATTCTCTCATTTGATCGAATTGGATCAAGATGTTACACTAACTAAAATTATTCTTTTTATGTAACGTAGTGCATACTACGGATTTGAAAAACGTAAATAATTACTCTAAGTAGTTTTCTTAGGAAAAGGAAGATTGGAGGTAATTATGTCGATCATTATCATAAGAGCTGGGAATAATATTTTGACTGATAGAAATAAACATTTCCAGGTTGAACCAAATGTCAGTATGATACTTATTTGTAATCGAGAATCAAACATCCAGCCATTTATGTGAACTGGAATGTCACAGAGTTTGTGCTCGCATGATGCCCATTTCATCCATTCCATGACATTCACACATTCCATCAGCATTTGATTAAGATTCAGAGTTACGAGATCTACGCGAAATATAGTTTAATGTTGATTCAACACGACAATTTAATACAGATAAATTAAACTAAAGGGGAATTCTCTGAGAGAAGATACCCCATTTCTCCAAAAGAACACACTGTTTTCTGCATTATCCTATACTCTCTGACTTAGCTTTCATTGAAAAGATTAAGAATTGTGAAATAGCACTCTTGATTCTAATATATTCTGTTTGTTAATGAGAAATCATTCCCTGTTTGAAGGTAAGCATATAACATTGCATCAGCATATTGGCTGAATTAAAATAAGAATGCACATGTGTGCGGAAAGAAATATGATTTTTACGCACAACTTACTTTAAATTTTATTCTAATTACGCATTGAGCCTCTCTAAATAATTTGAATAAAAAAAAACTGCTTCAAAACTTAATAGTTTTATTATGTGCTTCTATTAACCTTCCAGCGGGCGCGCGTATGTGAGAGATACACTAGAGATGAATTTCGTTTCATACCTTTAGATCTGGTGGCCCTGGGAACGCCTGACCTCGGCTATTTGTCGCCCTCCCTTTGACCGACTTTCAGTTGTCGTCGTAAATTTGTGGCGTTTATAGGTTTCTGTCAATCAGATATTTGTATTTTAGAGATACGCATGACTGCTCATCTCAGTTTTTACCACATCTGATTTTGAATGATTTTACAAATAAATCCGTATTGTTTTAGACTGGCGACAGCTGGCAAATGCACTTACGAAAGAAAATGTTGAAAAAAAGAATCCACATCTCTATAAAGTAAGCTAAAAGTAAAGGTGCTAAAGAGAAAAGCCGAACTAAATATTGAAGTAGAGGAAGATGCGACGTCAGGGAAAAAACCCTGCCAAAAAGAAAAGCGGACTAGAATCACGATGTTCGGTTGTGAGATTTGACAGAAATTTATGTTTCGAGCACAATAAACACATTGCTCAAATGGTAACGCTACCATGAAACAACAATGAAACCATTTCCTTCCTTTTCATATCTAATTTTCAATTACTTTTTCCTTTTTGTACATAAACTCAGTATTTTTGCACTTCTATATTTTATATGCAAATTGTTCTAAAGGACAAAAATATCGGCAATTTTGTTTACATTATTTTAAAATCCATTCAGTTAACCTGCGGTCATTTTATATTGTTATTGCAATCTATGTTTATATTGTTTCTGCTTCTTTTTAAGTAAAACATGTTTAAAATTATTGTAGTTATTAATCCTAAACTATTTACAATATAATTTTAATAGTTACGCTTTTGAAAATTTACAATGTTCTATAGCGTATGTGGGAAATACGCGAGACCTTTTATGTTGGTATGACAGCCGCGCCAGCTGGAAGGTTAATCCTCTACCGTTAATGGTATTTTATTTATATTGAATACAGAAGTTTTAAAGAATATAACGTACCCTATGCGAATTTTCTTGTCATTTTTTTAACGATGCATGAGTTTAATATACCGATATAAATATCACTGTCATTTAAAGGATTGCATAAAAATCTCTACAGCATGTAATCTCATAAATATTAACTAAAAACAATTTACCAAAAAAAGAAGATTTTTTTTCATAAAATTTGATTTCCTGCAAGAAACGTTCTCACTGTGTTTCAAATTCTGATAATTAGTTATTTATGTCAAAATACAAAGTGTATCATAACACAGGCTTCAATGCGTTAGATTTAACCGTGCATTATTTTTGCACCCGTCGGTGGCTCAGAAGTAACCAACCATTCAATGATTGCATGAATTCATACTAGGGAATTTTTTTCAAATAGGCATTTTTTTTTTCACATTTCCCTTTCTACCTATAGTTATATTTATTACAAGTTTTATAAATTTTGCAATTCCAAATATAAAACATGGTAAAGATGATACCAAAGTTTTCGCTGAGTAATTTCATCAGAAATGTGACTTGATTAACCCCTTAATGGTCGCATAATTTTGAAGAAAATGGTCATAAAAGTGCCTATTTTTTCATTCAAGAAAATTATACAAAACTGAGTGCATGAACAATATTTGCTTTCATTTTTAATTTTTTAGAAAATTTTAAGCTTGAAATTTAAAAAAAAAAAATGGAAAAGCTAACATTCAGGGTTATTATGACTATATGTTAGCTATCTAACAAAGAGAAAAAATATAAAAAAATGTGTATTTTAAGCATTCAAACATAATTTAATTGCATTTACACATAATGTAAATAAATACTAGTAATTTTTTCTTGTGATAAATATTAAAGCATGAGATGCATAGGCCAACATCACAATCAGGACAATAGTACCGAGTTTCCTTTCTACTGACATCTAGTTTAAAATAAATTAATTATCTCTAAAAACATAACAAATAGTCTGGGGCAGCCATCTGGCGTATATTTTGAGAAATAAACAGGATTCTGAGCATAATAATTAGATTGTTTTAATATTTTTGGCGCATTACTTTTGAATACACCAGCACGGAAACATCACGTGCGCGAGAAATAGAGATAGAAATTTTACCCCGTCATTTTTATGGGAGCGAGAAGGAAGGGATTAAATGTCTTTGTAAGTACTTATCGTAGTATTTAAACTGATTAACATAACCCTGATCTATGAGCTCGTTATAGCCCAATTATATTGAATTTTGTTTCTCATTAAATCAGATCCTAATGTGCCTTTTTTGTTTTCCCTTTTCAAGGAATCAATTTTTATTTAATTTAAACTAAGGGTGAAAATTTATAAATTGAATCGGTTGAAATTTGAGAATGAAATATCGTTTTGATAGGATATACTTTTACGTTTTCTAAAAAGACTGAATGTATAGGATAACTGTATAAAAGTTAGATTTAATATTTTTAATGATATTTATCATGGGAGATATTATAACTGTAATGTATTTACTTTATGAAATGTATTGTAAATATAAATACAAGTGTACGTCAACTAATGCGAAAATAAGAACCTTGAATTTCTCTACTTAAGTTTTTATCATCGGGATTAGTTCCTCTTCATAACCCTAGATGGCAGCATTTTCCCGCTGTCTTAAAAGTTATGTAAATGTATGTTTCTTGTTTGTTTAGTTGTGAAGAAAAGTAGACGTTCACTTGGAGTGTGAGCGATCAGCAGTTCACAAGTAAAAGCAGATAAAATTTATTTTAACGATCAGACAAAAACCCAGCAAGTTTCTGGTGAAATTAGTAGTTTGTGAATAAAATAATGTTTACTTTCTTGAAAAAAATACTCGTAATCGTGATATGGATTTGCTTATCAGAAACTATCTAAAAATATGGTGGCAGATTTAGATATATAAATGAATGTCTACGCAAGAAAATTGTTTCCTGATTTTTCTTGTTTAAAATGTTTCATTTTTGCGAACAGGAGCACAGGCTATATGCTCACGAATAGTGCAGAAATATTTCGTTAGGGAAATGTCCCCTTACATTTGTCACTTTATGTCCTTTCAAAGTGATTACAATCTCATAAGGACTTCAGAGGTCAATCACATCCTGAAAAGTTTTCGTAAAGAGTCTCACATCATATTATTAAATTTCTAAAAAAAAATCTTAAAATTTGTTTGCGAAGAAAATAAAATCTGTTTAGACTTTAACATGTGTAAAAAAAAAAAAGAAGATATCAAGATAGAGAAGAAATGTAGTTACTAAGATAAAAGGAGTGGTGAGAATTGAGTCATTTATGCCGAAACTTTTGTTTCTCACAAAGAAAGATCAGATTCCTGAAAATTGTATTTCTTCTGTATCATATAGTATTCTGTATCATTTCTTCATCATACGATGAGCAAGCAAAAAAAAAAAAAAAAAAAAAAAAAACCCTGCTTCACCCGAAGTTTATTTCTCAGAATTGTTTTTTTAGTTTTTGGCTTTTCTTTCTGATTATCTGCTCAACTTGAAAGTTACAATCAAACTGAATGAGTTGCTCAGATTTCGAATGAGCTTGAAACAACGTTATTCTCCTATCCTTGTTTATAAAAATCATTTTAAATCAATCTTGCATTCAAAAATTCAAATTTTAACTATTGATGTTACTAATCCGTTTTCACATCAATTTTGAAAGAATATAAAGGAATATCCAGTGATAAGGAAAGCACAAAAGGAAATATCCTATGATCTCTTTGAATAGTAAAAGAGAATTTATAAAATAAATCCAGACAACAAAATATTTTTTTAAGATTTATTATGATAGTTATAGAACTTTTATCAGGCTCTTTGTATGGAAAAAATATCACTTGAAGAACACATCTAAATAAATTAATATAAATAATTATAAGATTGTAAAAATTTTGTTTTTATGTAAAGTAAAAGATTTACGTTTTATGTTATTTTTAGAGATTTATTTTTAAATTATTATGTAAAGTTTACTGATATAATATAGTAACTATATCGAGATATAATCTAGTTAAACGTATACACTACAAATGCATAAATCTTTTTGCATCAATCAAGTTCGCATTCTTATTTACTTTTCCAAAAAGAGATACATAAATCTTTCGGATGCTTTTACAAACTTAAGACGAGATGATAGAGCCTAAAATCTTTAGAATGAAGTACATTAGGATCAAAGCAGTTGCCTAAAAGAGTGCACAATTTTTTTGAGATAATAATATAAAGAATTTAAATCATTATTCGGCAGAGAGTGTATTCTTTCCTTCATCTTCTTCTATCAGAAAGGGTAAGTCGTTCGCCTTCGAATATCAGCTGTTTCAGTTTAGTTGAGTTATATTAACATCCGGTTTATAAGGTCTACTATGTCTTTTTGGAGGTAGACCTCTCAGTTTTAAAGAACGGTCAGATGACGGGGACGAAACCCGATCTGACACATCCCTTCCAAATTTCCACGTAGCACCAGCGAGAGGACGTTTGGCACTGATTGATTTAATGTCCAAGAAGCCCACTTACATGTAGCTTGGTAGAATCGGGTATCAAGTCTGAAACCGTCTGGTCCTGAAGCCAAGACCTTACCACCAAGCCACTGCTACCCTCCCATTTGCTTCAGAAGCCTTTTTTTTTTTAATGTAACCCAGTTAAGTGACATCGTCAAAGTGAAAAGAGGAAGTTTAAGATGGTATTTTTAACTAGTATCAATTGTTAAGAATGTAGATTAATCAACAAAATTAGGAGTTTAGTTATTATAATACCAATGAAATAGAAGAAGAATAGTTTAAAAATATTATATAAAAAAGATTTACAAAACAGACAATCAAAAATAACAATTTTTATAACATGAACATCAAAGCAAAATTCCCCCATGCGATATCATAAGCTTTCCTCAATAATCAGATCTCGAGTCTCTACGTGACAACTCAGTGCCGGGACATTAATATATGGATGTCTTGATCAAATATTTTACACACTCTCTCTGTTGAATAAGCCCATTTGATATCGAACTGTTACTACATTAAATACATTTATCCAGAGAATGCAACAATCAGATAAAGTCACGGCGACAGTCGATTCCGCGTCCATCCTCTTGGGAACAGAAATCGTTGGGTAAGAAAACATGAAGCGTTCTCAAACACGTCCCTCCCCGCGATTAATTCAGTTTTCCAAACAAGTGAGCGTCGCAAGTGCTCCAGGTGAGCGTCACTTAACGCTCCGTCTCTAGAGTCCCTTATCGCTCGCAAGCAATAATCGCTCGAGACTTTTTACAAGGGCCCGGTCATAAATCCGACCCTCAGGGGACGATTTTTTATTTTATTGGGTTCGTTCGAGGGATGCACACACACTTTCTCAGGAGAGAGAAATCGAATGTTCGCCCCCTTTTCTCCGAAGAGCGCCCCGCGGTCATTCGGGGATGTGGCAAGTGCCAGCTAAGGAGAGATGAGAAAAGGTTTTTTCGCTGATGTTCCCTCTTTTTGAAGAAATTGGAGAGATTTTTCTTCGAGAAGAAAGGGTTTGTGGGATTTCGAAGGATGAGCCGTATTGCAATGACCGTGAAGGGATAGGGGTGGATTTATGGAACGCCAAGGATTCTGTTGAGAAATTTCGAATAGTAAAAGGAATATGGTGAGGTGTCCGTCTGTCTCTTTATCTCCCCCTACGTCTCTCTCTCTATGAATAATGCATTAATTTTAAACTGTTAGCAGTGAAAAATATTACAAATATTTCAGAATTTGTCGTTTCAGAAGGTTTCTCTCCGAATTTTTGCTATTTGAAATTTTAGTCTAGTCTCTTTATAATTTAGTGATATTGCATTGCAGTTCATTTAAATTTGTTACAAGTCAGTAACAGATTAACGAAACCTTTTTTCGTTATTGATGTTGATAAATCGTTGATAAGTAATAGTTGTTCAAAACTATCGTTATTGATGTTAATACATTTTTAAATGATTGATTCCCCTAAAATTTAGATCGTTGACAAAACATATGTTAAAAACGATAAAAGGTCCCTTTAAAAACAACCTTTAATGCATTTCAATTTTACACATTGATTGTTTACTTTACTGTGAAGTTTTGTTTTCATATCTTATCGTTTTAAAGCGTGATATGCAACTTTAAAATCGTAAAGTTTTCAAATAATAAGAAGTTTTGCATTTATCTCTATCAAATTTGTTGAATTCTGTAACGACTGTTAAAATCGTTTAGTCAGAAATCTGAGCATATTTTTACACATAATTATTATCCTAAGAGCAGAACTCCCACGACTGTAACCTGATACTCGACCTAGTCACTGAACGATTTGCGGGCATGCCACCTGAATTTTATATCAATATAAGTTAGTTACAGTAGAAAAAAGTAAGTAATAACGATGCACAGTATTTAAAAAAACATAAAAGAAACCACAGTAAAAAGAAACCATTTACAAGGATTTTTAACTTTAAAAATTTAAATAAAATTAAAGCTAGAGCACCAAATATGAAGAAATGGTTTTCTAATGCACCGAAAAAGGCTTTTTACATTTACTCACTTTATCTGTCTGAAGTTAAGTTCTCTGTGCTACATATTCATTGCTAATTGCATCATGAGTTTGGTTGAAGCAAATATCGTTTTAAACATTCTACAGATAGATCGTTAAGCTTAGAACATCAAATACGAAGAAAGGATTTTCTTACATTTACTCACGTTATTTGTCTCAAGTTAAGTTCTCAATGCTACAATAATGCAAAATCTTAATCATACTCACAATTGCTTAATTCTGCACAATTTTTTAATTCAAAGTGTTTATTTTTCAGGAATACAGTTTTTATTTATACTCATGCTTTTCTGGTTTAGATTGGTTTCTTAAGTACTTTTAAATTTTATATCACAAATGTGCTTTCATTATGTTCTTTACTGGATTCAAAATCAACCACTACGTCAAAAAAGGTTACTGAGGCAGTAAATACATTTTATTATTTATTGTCATTGCTGTATGATTAAGAATTTTAAAGATAAAAAATTTTAACATTTTTCACATCTCTTTCAATCCAAATTTTGTAACAAAAATCAATGTCGTGTACAATGCTTCTTTGTTCGATCACTTTCTCTTCACAGAGAAAAAAAAAGAATTGATTGAAGAAATAATCAACGACTATCATTGAAAATTATGTTTTCTTAAATTAAAAGTTAAATGAATTTAATCAAAAGAACCATTTCTCCCTATTAGATTGTTTTGTTAACCTAATAAGTAACAAACCAATGGAATATTTTATTTAATGATCTAAAGTTTAAAATTATTTAAGAAACTAATTAAAATTTGAGGAACAAATCTGAACATGGATAAAAATGATATTTATGAAAGAAATTTTATCAAAGAAATTCAGTTAATATCGATAAATTTGAAAACTTTTTTCTTAAGACTGAAGTATGCTACTCATTTCTATTAGACGAAAAAATTATAATTTTGATTTTTGTAGTCTTTTAAGACTGTATTTGATAGCAATATCTGTATGCATGTAATTTATTATAATGGATGTTTAAAACAAACATGTCTAAAGGTCTTCATAAATTCAAGCCTAAAACAATGAAAATAAAAACCAATAAGGTCATAGTAACTAGAACTACTTTTGATGGAATTTAAAACCACATACAGTGAAATATATGTATTTATTTAAGTTTTATTTTATTTTATTTTATTTATCTTTATTAGGACTTCATACCACTTCTTATGAACCATTAAAGTGTGTAATGAAATATACACTTTTACTTTCAACTATCTTAGAAATTTCTTCTTATATTTAAAATTTTTAAAGAAATATCTATAAAAAATAATAAAAGCATAATTCAATTAGTTTTATTTTTTATGGTTATTATGGTTTTATTATTTATGGTTAAAATGGTTTTAGTATTTATGGTTATTATGGTTTTATCATTTATGGTTATTATGGTTTTATCATTTATGGTTATTATGGTTTTATCATTTATGGTTTTTATGATTTCATTATTTATGGTTATTATGATTTTCTTATTTATGGTTAATAAATAAACAATTTCTTTTTCACATAAATTATAGCTTTTTTCTCTCTGAAAAGTATAGTAATAAAATTAAAAGAGCTAAATGACAAATCAAACATCTATTCAAAATTTTAAATTTCCTTCATAAATAGGATAAATTAAACCTTGTACATATGAGACATATCGTATTATTTTGTCTTTTCATAGAACATAACTCATTGTTTTCTCTATCATTTGGATAATAGTTTATAAAGGATTGTACAGCTCCTGAATAATACGAACGGAGTCAAATATTGACACTCCTTTCCGGAGCAAAAATAAGCCTGTGGCTTCCATTAATCGAAATGACATTCCCTAAACACAAGCTCTTATGCAAACGCTGATGAATGATGCATGGAGTCTCTCTAATGGAAGTCTTGAGATAACACTCGCCTTTTGTACAAAATCAGATAACGCAATTTCCAAATGTATTAGCTCGAGTTATGGAAGAGGAGTACGTCATTGAGTGGAAATTCAAGTTTCGAATAAATTGATAAGGAATACTCTAATTTAAATCATGGAAATGATAATGTTTATTCAATAAAAATTATTATTATTTTAATTTTCTCCAAAATATGCATAATGATCAATACACTGATCACGGATCTCGGAATTTCTCGTTTTTGGAGGCGATCGCTGAGACCGTATAGCGGGATATCTCGTTTTCATGTTTCTAAGACTGAATTGATGTACAAACAACCAGACACAAATATATAACACATAAAGTGCAGCAAAGAAATCTCTAAGACATACGCCCGGAACAGCAGTTTTGGACAAACTTGAATGCTCTAAGATCATCATAAGTTTGTTATGTATGAAGCAATAGCAGACGGGACACGCAACACGAGAAAACTCGGGAGCGGATAAAGGAGATGCGAAATACGAGAAAATCCGTGAGTGGTGCTCGATGCCTTAAAACAGATACTGCTGCAAATCGTGCCAAACACCATCGTCAAATATACTTTAACAAATATCACGGATTAAAAACACTCTAAAAATCTCCTTTCATAAGTGGGAAATGTTCAAATTGTAGTTTTATGAAATGGTGCATACCGAAGAAAAGAGGAAATGCATTCCGAATCGCAATGTCACTTCAGGGTGACTTCCGAATCTCAATGTCACTTGCATGACTCAATTTTCGGCAAATTAAAAACATGAAACAAGGATCAATACATGACATTTGTATTCATTCTATGCGCAATTTTTAAAGAAGTAATAAAATCTACTCTTAAGATAAACTGGTAATACATTAAAAAATAAAATAGCTCTTTAATAATTATAATGTATCTCGTCTTCCCGGTGATCTGGGCGTCCCGGGTACGAGTCCTGGCTTGAACATGGTTGTTCTCCCCCCTGTGTTTTATCTGTGAGGTGTGCAGAAGAGCTTCTTCAGGTTAGAAAGTGTTGTGCAAGCGAATGTGTGTGTAATCTTCATTAGAACTAGAAGTCAGACTTCTGCCTTCTGGTGTTCAGGGGCCTTTACCCTCAGAAGCCACTGTGCCCCCTTTTCATGGTAACAAGAACCATTGAATAATGTCTTCAAGAATAGGTTTCAAGTGCATACTTTAATAAATTTAATAAAGAAAGTTTTTGAAACGCAATTTTAAAAATAAAGTTCTCATATTTTTTTGGAAAATTTTCAATTACTATTCAAAGATACTATGAAACCTTAAAATCAGTTTCTTTCAGGTATTTGCATGTTACATAATACGATTTTAAGAAATGAAAAGTTAATTGATTTTTTTCATTAAAAATTAGTTAAATATTTAAATGAATCATTCTAAAAATTTTAAAAGGATTCAATTCTAAAATTTTTTTAATTACTTATCATCCTCCAAATTAAGGAAAACAAAAAAATATCAAAACTCTCTTCCATCTGAAAATTCATAAAAATTTAATACATTAATTCGCAATTTAATCTTTACAATCACCAATTAATTAAAATAAATATGTATAAAAAGACATCAAACAATTGGTTATCATATAACGTCTTTCTGATTGCCAACTAGTTTTCTATGAAAATATCAAATTAAGATTTATATATTTTATTAATTTTATATAAACCTGTAATAAAGACCAAATCCTAATTTTTAATATTCTTAATCAAAAGTTACGTCATTTCTTATGCATTGGTGGAATGGAATAAATCAAAATCAAGAAATTTTCATCAAGTAATTTTAGAATAAATGTAAAAATTACTTGATCTTGAAAATGCAGTTAATATAATATATTTTTCTCCACATATTGATAACATTTATAAGAAAAAAGTGCTATTTTCGAGGAATTTTTTGTGGTTTCTTCCGTTTATGCTTTGTATCCTAGAAAAATATTAAGAAATAATTCCGCTAAAAATTGTATTTCGAATTTAACAGATATCATATTTTGGCACACGCAGGTCGCGAAAGAAGAAAAAAAGAGATATAAAAGCGAATTTAAGATATTTTTGAATAGATTATTTCCACAAAGATTGCAGTTAGGAATTCCATTTGCATGACTTTTGTACGATGAATCGAAAATTTCAGGACTTTATATTCAATATAATTTTTTTCTTCAACATATCAATGTATCTTAGTATATCACCTATGAGAAAATTATTTGTCACAGAAGAAACCATAAAAAGGTCAATAATTATAGACCTTGGGAAATGAATTATTCACCAATGTTCAGTATAAGAAATATAAACATTATTTATTAAAATAAATGCAATGAGAAATTCGAATTATTCACCAATGTTCAGTATAAGAAATATAAACATTATTTATTAAATTAAATGCAATTAGAAATTCGAATTATTCACCAATGTTCAGTATAAGAAATATAAACATTATTTATTAAATTAATGCAATTAGAAATTCAAAGAAAAAGAATCTTACATGATGAACATTTAGTGGTCCTGATACATGTGCAACACTTTTAGTTTAATTACTGACGTTCCTTGTGTTCCAGAAGTTACATTGGCAATTTCTTTAAAAGAATTCATCACCTCAAATCTTTAATAGTGTAATTTAATTTCAATGCGTTTGTTAGTCTTAGTTATCAAAGAAAGAGTTTTTATGGCCACTATATATTAAAACCTTAATGTGTATTAAACATTTTGTCTCGAATTATATTTGTAAGAAAGTTTCCTCTTTGTAAAAATTGCATTAGAAATTGAATATTAATTTAGTTCTCTTAAGAATAAAAAATAATAGCTAAACACATTAAAGTAAAAATATGTTAAATTTACTTTTAAAAGTTCAATATAAAATAACGAATCACAACCACAGAAAGTTTTTTTTTCGAAAATTAAAATAAATATTTTCAGAAGAAAAGTAAATTCGCAAATCTCTTTTAAATAAATATTTCTGTATTTAATTTGCTGAAAGAGCAAATAAAAAAGTGAAAAAGAGCACAAAAGATATCCATTTTTGAAATAAAAAAGAAAAGAAAAGGATTTCAAAAAGATGCAACTCAATCGTATGTT
The DNA here is from genome assembly GCA_026543055.1 of Argiope trifasciata. Lineage (NCBI taxonomy): Eukaryota > Metazoa > Arthropoda > Arachnida > Araneae > Araneidae > Argiope > Argiope trifasciata. The sequence continues at coordinate 133,264 of JAPMOQ010061751.1, read as the reverse complement.
AATAGAGTCGAACTTGGAATTCTGAAAAAGAATTTCATAATAACTTTTATTAATTTCATTTCTGTTCGAATTTATCAATAGTAGAAAAGAATTTAATGACGTCATTTCGTTGCTTTCTTCTCTAAAATTCAATTTCTTTTAGATCGTTTTTTTTTTCCCTTTATCCTTTAGCTACAACTAGGCCTAGCAGAAGGATAATAGTTTTTCCTAGAAAATGAATTTTTAAAAGGAGAAAAGAACATTTCTGAATCACATCTTCGAGTTAACTTTCAAATGACGTAATTAAGTTTTTTTATTTCATTTTTCTAATGTTCTATCTTATTAATATTCCAAACGAGTGCCTTTTAGAAAATTTTTTAGCAATAGTGTAAGAGAAAATAATACTTTATAAAAGAAGATAACGAATGCATTTATGTACATTTAGAGGTTTAATAAGATTCAACATTAAATCACATTTATTTATGGTCATTCAGAATTATATTTTTAAATTAAATTGAAGAATAGAATAAAAAAAACATCGTTTCAAACGAAGATTTCCATTAAGCTACGAAAAGATAAACATATTTTGCACAATTTATATCTTCCAGAATATTTATGCCGAAATAATTCTTTTTTTCCCATAATTTTCCTTTTTAAAAATATTTTCAGAATTTCTCAAAGACTTTCTCTTATCTGTTTTTTTTTACAGAGGGATTATAATTAAAGTTCCATTTTGATGTAGTCATGAGAGGAAAACTATTGAACCAAATGTAATCAAACTTGGCAATAGGTTAAAGAATGTCTTTGGAATTTCTTTCAAACCATGAAAGTTCAATAACTTGCCACCAGAGGGGAGAATGGCTCTGTATGTAATAATTTTAAGCCAAATAGGACATAAGACATCGGTTTAAACTGTGCGTTAGTCGTTCCTGATATAAGTCACAAAGCATGTTCTGTGTGTTTTATCTTAAAAAGCACTGTTTATGGTGATAACTTTTAAAAAATCCAAAAAGTTCAAAAACTCGCCACCAAGAGGAAAATGCTCTGTATGTTATTATATATTATATTGTTAAATAAAATAGGACTTGGGTTAAGTTATGGCATGGGACACAGTTAAAAATGTGTTAAGTCGGTGCTGAAGCATGTTAAAAGCATTTACTGTGTTTTCTTAAAAATCACTGTTTATGGTGATAATTTTGTGCAAAAAAGTTGAATAACTGGCCACCAGGGGGGGGAGAATGACTCCGTACGCAGTATTGTTAAGCAAAATAGGACATGAAGACGTTGGTTTAAAATATGTTTTGTCGTTTCTGAAACGTGTTACAAAGCAAGTTCTACGTGTGTTATTTTAAAA
>JAPMOQ010061751.1:59017-126931 GCA_026543055.1 Argiope trifasciata | reverse complement strand
AAAAACATCATGTAGTGGTGAACGTTTATAACGTCCTAATTATAAATGTATAAAATATAGCCTTTCAAAAATGATAATAATTTATGATTAATGCCATTTTTTTAATTATTACATTGAACAGATATGTTCCACACGAAAATAAATAGTTAAATTAAAGTAATTCGTAGTCTGGAACAATGATTGACTGATGACAACAATCTTTGAACCTCAGTTGCTTGGAAATACTTGGAGGGTCGCTGAAAGAGAGCTAAAATATTGATAATATATCTAATATATAAAAATAAATTATTTTGTCCTTATCTGAGGGGCTGCAGTACTTTTCACCCAGTTGTGATGAAAACTTACCAACTTATTGCTTTGAACCTAGAAATGCGATGTTTCACATGACCATTTGTATGCTGGATGCTTCGTATGATGGCAGACAGCCAATTTATTTATTTATTCGCTTTTGAAGGAAATAGAAAAATAAAAAGTATTGTCTACCCTAAAAAGTACTTGAATAATAAAGTAAAAAATGAAATAACTATTATTTATAATTTTGCTTCATATATTACTAGCTGGTACTCGGTGCGTTACTGCAGCAGATGAATGAATTTCGGAAATTACGTTTGAAATTTAAAATAATTATCTTGCTTAGTTAGCAATAATATCGTAAATAAATACATTCATTGAAGTTGAAGGATCTTTAAAACAGATGTGTAATTAATTTTTATTCTATACTTTTTTTATTTTATTATTCAAGAGATTTATAGTGGGCAATATTTTTTTCCGTCTTCAGAAGAAACAAATTAATCCCTTGACTGTACAACTCGAAGCATCCAGTATGTAATTGGTTGTGTGAAAAAATTGTTGTGTGCTTTTGCCGAGTTAATTTGACAAAATTTGATAAATAAATGCTGTAAATAGATTTAAAATTATTTATTTATTTATTACTTAATTTTACTATGCCTATAACCATTCCACAAGTGCAAGTAAAAAGTATTCAAATGATATTGCAATCGGATGAGTTGTATGGCAGAGCATAAGAGACAAATAAGCATTCATTTTTATTTATATAGATTAAATATATTCATTGTCGGCAAGAAAACAAACATCATTCACTTTATCATTAGTAATTAAATCAAACAGTTTTTTGAAATTTCAAATGATTTTTCTAAAATCAATTCTTTTGCGATAGCAGAGTGCTGACTTACAGCTAGTTATAAATATTTTTTTATAATATATTATTGGAAGTTTTTTTCTTTTTTTTCATGTGTGTATAAATTTTCTTTCGTCTTATACATACCAGAGCGTTCTTACAGTTTCGTTTACAAATACTGAGTCCCGAAAAAAATTCTTTTCGTGTAAGGAAGCACTCTATTGAGAATCAAGAACGGAAGCATTAAGAACCATTAATCTGGAACCATGTCAAGTGTTCACGTGTGGAGCGGAAAGAGTCGGTAACGGCAATCATCCGAAGAAAATAGAGAAGATATAGATTGACCTACATCAAGGTCAACAGAAAAAAATAATTTTTTCTGTCTCAGTCAGCTGGACTGGCTGAAATAAACAGAAATATCTGTACAAAACAAAAAATGGTCCGTGAAGGCGGCTGCAGTTCTTAACAGGGAATTGTTTTGATAACAGCGGTGACAAAAGAATAATTGATTATTCTTTTTTACGAGTCAATGGCTTCGAAGAAAAAAACTGATACTTCACTTTCAATACATGGGAAGAATATTTTCTCGCAGAACTTAATTTAAGCTGTACAGAATACAAGCCCTCTAGAAGAATATAAGACCTTTAATACTTTCTCAGAAAATTAAAAACTTGTAATATTAATAAAGCTGTCTGTGTCTGGGCTTAGGGGTAGACCTTGATTGAGTTAATATGCATCAGATCCACTTACACGACGATTCTTTGGTGGAATCGGGTCTCGAACCTGAAGGCCTCCGGTTCCGAAGTCGAAACCTTGCCACCTGGTCACCGTGGTCTTAGGACTGATGGTAAAATAAATCAACCAAATAAAGTTATTAGCCGCATAGAAGTGTCATCGCTGTTTCCTTTAAAATCCATTACCGTCAGCAGTTGCTAAATTTGTCACCTATCAACCAGAAATACACCTATCATCCACTTTGGGACACTATTCCCTTTTTTTTCTTTTTATCACTAAAAAGATCTTAAGCCAGCGTCCTGACTTAGGAGTAGAGCGTCTTCCTCGTAATCTGTGCGTCCGGGGTTCGAAACCCGGTTTGGGCATGGTTGCTCTTCTCTTGTGTTCTATCAATGATATGTGTGAATGAGCCCTCTCCCCTTATAAAAAGGGATTGTGTAAGCGAATGTCTGTGTGTCATCTTCATTTGAGCTAGAATCTGACTTCTGCCTTCGAGTGCTCAGGGGTCTGAACCCTCAGAAGCAACTTCATCCCGTTTGCCAATTACTGTTCTGATCAATAATTGAACCAAACTCTCATTTCTCCTGCGTTATGGCAATTATTGAATTCCAAAAACTTATCTAAATGCAACTACGTGTTTAATCTGCCATTTCATTATCAAAGCTTTGAAAAGCTAACTCAATGGGAAATTCCTAGAATTTTGATGGCATCATTAAATGTAACATAGTTACATAATCACAAATTTGCATTTCGCATGAATTAATTCATGTGCTTTCAATACTTGCATAAACAGATATAACGTACACATGAACAAATGAAATTTTGCTGCCGTCTACAATTTTATTTACATAAATAGACACACTCTCACGTTCAAAATAGTTCTCCTGACTTCAAAATATGGCTGAATATGTCTGAAAGTCCAAGTATCGTCTGCGGTTCCGAAGTTTCAAATTTATGTTTCATGATTTATATTTTATTTACATTGAATAGATAATTTAATAGTTAGTTACATTAGACACTGATGGAAAAAAATCCCAACACCAAGAAAAAATTATTGTACAGTAATGAAATTTTAGGAATATATTTGTCTAGGTAACATATTTAATTGATTTAAGTTTCAAGATCACAGGTAGAGCCATTGGCGAGAAGAGCCATTTCAAATGGGAAATGTTGGTACATTAGTAACCGGTGTAACCGCCAGAATTTTGAATGCAAGCATGCAAACGTGCATGCATTATGTCGTACAGGTGTCGGATATCAGTTTGTGGGATGGAGTTCCATGCCTGTTTCACTTGGGCGGTCAATGCAGGGACGGTTAATGCTGGTTGTGGATGACGCTGGAGTTGTCGTCCAATGATGTCCCATACGTGCTCGATTGGAGAAAGATCTGGTGATCTAGCAGGCCAAGGCAACATGTCGACACTCTGTAGAGCATGTTGGGTTACAACAGCTGTATGAGGGCGAGCGTTATCCTATTGGAAAACACCCCCTTGAATGCTGTTCATGAATGGCAGCACAACAAGTTGTATCACTAGTCTGACGTACAAATTTGCAGTCAGGGTGCGTGGGATAACCACGAGAGCGCTCCTGCTGTCATACGAAATTGCTCCACAAACCATAACTCCAGGAGTAGGCCCTGTGTGTCTAGGCCGCAGACAGGTCACTAGCAGGCGTTCACCTGGCCTCCGTCTAACCAACAAACGGCTATCACTGCGACCAAGGCAGAACCGGATTTCACCAGTAAACACAACAGATCTCCAATCCGTCCGCCAATCAGCTCTAGCTTGACACCACTCACGTCGCAAACGGCAATGGTTTGGAGTCAGTGGAATGCACTGTACAAGGCTTATGGCTCGGAGCTGTCCTTGAAGTAACCGATTTGTAACAGTTCGTTGTGTCACTGTGGTGCCAACTGCAGCTCGAATTTCAGCTGCAGACGCAGTACGATTAGCCACAGCCATACCCCGAATACGACGGTCTTCCCTCTCAGTAGTACCACGAGGCTGCCCGGAATCTGGTCTTCTTGAGGCAGTACCTTCCCTTGGCCACTACCGCCAATACTCATGCACAGTGGATACATTCCTGCCAAGTCTTTCAGCAATATCGCGGAAAGAAAACCCACCTTCTGGTAGGCCTACAACACGACCTCGTTCAAACTCAGTGATCTGTTGATAATGGCTTATTCGTCTTCTCAGAGGCATCCTTGACTAACATTAACCCACTACGTCAAATCTCAACTGTAAATAATGATCACGAACCTTACAGCGCTTATTTAAAGCAAACCTCATTTGCATGTTCATAGTGTCGCTAATAGCGCCACACTTACGCACGTAGCTCGAAATTTAAATTGACGTCATCTTTCAGATGTATAAACACGCCTACCAAATTTCGTTTATCTAGCATAGCTCCTTTCTGGTGTTGGGATTTTTTTTCCATCAGTGTATATCTATTAATGATTCTACAATTAACTTAAAAAACTATTTTTCATTCAAGATTTTGTGATATCGTAAAAGATAAGAATAAAAATATAGAATTATCTTTCAAATAAAATTATTTTTTGTGTGGAACTATTTACAAATTTTATCTGATGAGGTTTTATTAACCCTCTATGAGTTCTAAACGCCAAAATAGAATTGGAACTAAAAAAGTTAATTGGAACCCTTAAAAAATTATAAAGCTTCCTTCAAATTGATGTATCTTTCGTCTTCTTGTAATATGCTCTTCTACTTTCAAAGCGCAAACAGTTCAAAACGCTTTCCCCGATTCATCACAGAATCGTCAATAGTTTATAGCATAGATTAAGGGTGCCGAACCTTTATAGATCAACAGGCCATTGTTTTCTAAATATAGGTTTAAAGAGATATAGACGTCATCATCAAATAATTAAATGACAACAACTTAAAACTCTTCGTTTGATAGGAAAAATTCATTGTACACTGTATAGTAGTAAATATTTTAGTTATGCGTGTAATTCACAACAAAGTATCATTAGTGGCACTTCTGTTGTTGCAGATTTACACGACAAATGACTTATACTAGGTTTGTAAGAGGTTACTTTTAGCAGAATACATTCTGTATAGGAACAATCTGCAAAGAGAGTCTTTAGTATTATTCATCTCTGAAAATAATGACGTGCAGGCATAATTGAAAGTATGCTTAAAATAGCATGAATCAACTTCTTCAAGTAATTAAATGCTTGAATCGAATCCCCTGTGTCTAAAATTTCGTTACTGGCATTTTTACTTATATTACTTGTTAACATTTCTGTTTCAATTCATTCCAATTTTTTACTTGTTTCAACAAATTTTGAAATCCATAGGAAACTAGACATTAAATGAATAATTTGCACTTCAAATTCTTCGATCTCCAACCAATCTAATTGGAAAAAATTCAGCTTATCAAATGAAGTCATATACCGCCCATGTAAACCGTTTTGATCAGTGGCCTGCCAAAAATATCGTGTCACGTGTCATCAATGGTACGCGTGCCATTGGTTCTCGATCCCTGGCGTAGAAAATGTCACGAAAATCAGCAATTAAAATAGAGGGAAAAAAGTTTCTAGAACAAAGAAAAAAATTCAAGATCACAAAATTGTCAAAATGAATAATCAATGTGAAATGCACAGAAAAATGCTAATTTGGATTGAGCAGCTAGAAAACTTGCTCCTAGATCCCCATTCCAAAAAGATAATCACCTGTTCCATTTCGGACTCTCTACATGCATTGTCCAAATGGCTATCGAATTTACCAAGTGAAACTAAGTATCTTGATTCCTCATTAAACAAAACAGTTACATACGTGCATTCCTACAAACTTGTCAACATCATTTTTGTTGTCAAATTCGCAACGAAATTCAGATGTCAACGATTTGGCAACTATTAATAATCATTTCAAGTCACAATTTCCAGTCATGATTCTAACTCAATATAACCAATAGGAAATCAAATCATAAATTTTCAAATTGTTTCAAAATAGCATTGGAAGTAACATAAATTCATATATATCATCTTAAAAATAAGGTCAGATAAATTGTTTACCAAATTATATTAATTCTAATTATTTTGTTACTTCTTTAGTCTTTTAGTTAATTTTTAGAATGCATTCTTTATATAACGTCAACAGCCCATTTAAAAACTAAATCAAGTCAATGATAAGAAAAAAATCATTTTAAATTTTCACGTAGATAAACTGTGTGCTAACACTCTCTAAGCTCATTTGGAGACTTTAACTAAGGAACTAACCTTTACATATGTTTTTATGCTCACGATGGAATGAGTTGTCTTCAGATTAAGAATGGTACAGGAATTTTAAAAACTTTTTAGAATGAACGGAAAGTAACAGACAGCAAATCAATGATGAAACAACTTTTTGGTAACTTGTTCGCAATTAGATTTGAACTTGGGAACTGTAGCTTTCAGTTCGTAGCATTCTACCACTCAGCTTTCCTGTCAGCATCAAATTCGATCAAGTTTCGTCACGTCATTCTTTGATTCAAAATCGTATAAGCATTCATTTGTATAGAAAATAAAACTGTGTTTAGAAACCTATGAATAAACTCAAAGGAAAATCTGCATAAATTATTAAATTATTATTCGTATTTTGAATGCATTTTCCTTTTTTTTTTTTAGAAAATGAGTTTTAAAAAATGAACGACATAGTTTCATGCAAATATTCCCAAGTTTCAATGAATTGTACAAATATCTTTCCTTCGTGCTTAATCAAAAATAATCTTCGAGAACAAGATTCTTAATTAGTAAAGAATAATTATTTTCTGATGAAAAATGAAGTGAAAAACCATTCGAAATTTCGTGAAGTGAATTTAAGCTGAATAAAGGCTGCGTTGAATTGTTTTTAATCAAACTTTTTTAATCTTAAAAATATGCTCTTTAGAAAAAGTATTTGCGGTTTGAATAAGTTTGGAATTTTAATTCAGATGTTGTTTTTTAGCTCGCATTAGGCTTATCTAAAAATATTAAAATATTAAAATTTCTTAAATTATTTTTTCGTTTATTTTTTAATTCTTCCATTTGGATCTCTAAAATTTCTTTTTAAACCTATTTTTTTTCACTCTCTTTTAAAAGCTCCTGATGCTTTCCGAAAAGAAGAAGAATTATTTTTTTCCAGGAAGCCCTATTGACAGGAATTTTATTCGAGTAGACGAAAATGATAATTTTCCTATAGAATTTTTATAGTAATTTATTTTGAAATTAAAATTTTTCGATAACATTTCATTCGTTATTTCAACCTCCAGTCTTAGCATTAGCTATACTGCAACCACCTGCATGTTTATGTGGAATATTGTTATTGATTATTTAACCCAAAAAAGGGATGAGTATAAAATATTATTTTCTAGATTTCCGAAGTTAAAATATTGCTAAATTCGTAGAATATCAAAGTAATCCCTCCATTTTTCTTCGTACAAACGCATAAACAAAAAATTTAACTGGCATTTTACTTAAAATATAAAAAATTAGAAGTTCCATATCTAGATTTCTTTATATAAAAAGAAGTTAAAGAATAAATGAATGATTATGAAACCAAAGTGATATCAATTCATCAATCTGATAAAAAAAATAGTTTTAAACTTTTTTTTAAAATGTTTTACCAAAGAAAAAACCTAGATTTCAATAATTATTAACTTATAAAAATATGATTCTTTTATTGATTGTTGCTTGAACATATATAAAGGTTTTATAAAGCCTCAAAACAAACATTTTATGCGATTTATTGCAATAACTTTTTAAATTTTAAAATTTGATGCAATTTATTGATATCATAAATGAAGATAATTATCATTATTTTGGAACTCATTTTGACAATGGTTTCCTATAATCGGTTTAAAATTTTGACGAAAAAATGTATGAAATCATAAAAAATATAGCAAAGATCAATATTTGAAAAAAAAAAAGGTTTTTTTATTAAATTAAATAAATCCGCTTTAAAAGGGTTTTTCACCAACAATTATAAAAATATTACCATTTATTTATTATTAAGTACTATTTCATATTCGAATGTGGCTGTTAATAAGAAGCTATTATTCTTACCATTCATCTACATTTACTTTAATCCAGTTACTATCATATTTCATCATAGATCAAGATATTTTCGTTCCCAAATTTTTATTAAAACTGTTTTGGAGTCTTTTTTTTATTATTTTTATTAATTTTTGTCTAGTACGAATCTTTCAGGAAACTGAACAAAAAAGTTGTAAAGAAAAATGAATACTAAACGATAAATGAAGGTAAATGTATTTTTAATTTTAAGCTGTGTTTTTCTTATTGGTGCATCGATATCTCATTTGTTTTACTATTTTCAGATTATTTATTGTACAAATTATGATGAAATTTGGAAATCGATAAAACTTTAAAAAAATAGAAGATGCAAAAGTAATAAATTTCTTTAGTTTCTGCTGAAACGCATGCTATAAAGGAATTATGATAATAATAAGAAAAACATGTTTTACGAATTATAATAATTTTTAAATTGTAGAGAAACTTTTATGAAAAGTATTAACATACACATAAAAAATAAAATAATAAATCGTATTATTTTTTTTCCATTTTTTGAAATTTTTTCTCTTTTTTTTATGACAATCTTTAACTAGTTGCAATTCCCTTTTTCTTTTCTTCTTCGTTTTCAAAATAATTATCAGATTAAAGGCGTGACAATTACGATTCTTAATCTCCAGGAAATATTTATGGAAGGACAATATTTTATAATTCGGAAGAGGACACTAAAAACTTCAAAGTCTTTTTCAATCGTAATCCATTTTTTCGGCAAGGTTAGAAGTTTTAAAGACTTATATATATAAATATATAAAGATATTACAGGAATCATTGAAATAAATGGCTCTCTCTCTTTCACACACACACATACATATATATATATATATACACTGAAGTGACAAAAGTCATGGGATAGCAATATGCAAATATACATATGGCATTAGTATCGCAGCGAAAAAGTATAAATGCGCAGATCGTTTTCCAGAGCTTTCATTTGTGTTCAAGTTATTCATGTGAACAGGTTTTTCGTGATTTATGGCGGCACGAAGAGAATTAACAGGCTTTGAACGTGGAATGTTAGTTGGAGCTAGACACATGGGTCATTCCATTGCGGATATCGTTAGTGAATTCAACATTCCGAGATCCACAGTATCAAGAGTGTGCCGAGAGTATGAAATTTCAGGCATCACATCCCATCATGGACAGCGCAGTGGGCGACCACCTGCACTTAACGACCGAGACCATCGACGTCTTTGTAGAATGGTCAATGTTAATAGACACGCAACACTTCGCCAAAAAACTGCAGGAATCAATGTGGGACGTACGAGGGACGTGCCCAATAGGACTGTGCGGCGAAATTGGTCTTCCTTTGGCTATGACAGCAGAAGACCGACTCGAGTGCCTTTACTGACAGCACGACATCGCCTGCAGCGACTCTCCTAGGCTCGTGAGCATATCGACTGGTCCCTAGACCAGTGGAAAACCGTGACGTGGTCAGATGAGTCACGATTTCAGTTCTTACGAGCTGATGGTAGAGTTCGAGTGTGGCGCAGACCCCACGAAGCCATGGACCCAAACTGTCAGCAAGGAACTGTTCAACCTGGTGGTGGCTGCATAATGTGTTGGCTGTTTTTACATGGCATGGACTCGGTCCTCTGGTGCAACTGAACCGATCATTGACTGGAAATGGTTATGTTCAGCTGTTTGCAGATCACTTGCAGCCATTCATGGACTTCACGTACCCACACAACGATGGGATTTTTATGGATGGCAATGCGCCATGTCACCGGGACAGAACTGTTCGCGATTGGTTTGAAGAACATTTCGGACAATTCCAGCGCATTATCTGGACACCTAGATCGCCCGATATGAATCCCATCGAGCATTTATGGGACATCATCGAAAGGTCCGTTCGTCCCCAAACTCCTGCACCATCCACACTTTCACAATTATGGACGTCTATACAGACAGAATGGTTCAATATTCCTGCAGAGGACTTCCAACGACTTGTGGACTCCATGACACGTCGAGTTGTTGCACTTCGCCGGACAAAAGGAGGACCGACACGATATTAACAGTCACCCCATGACTTTTGTCACTGTATATACCTAACATGTTGAATATATCAACTATCTATGATATATATATATATAATAAGAATCAAAATTATGTTCCCAAGTATTATTTTTAAAAATAGCTTATAGCTATTATAAATTAAATCCCACCCACCTTTTCCACGAAATCTTTTTCCGCCTTAACTTCAAAAAAAGAAAATAACTATAAATTGCGGGCGAAATTTTCTGTAAGAAAGAAAAATCCCAATAACTCTGCCTTGGTGAAGAATCACATTTCTTATAATTTTGATGTCTTCTAAGTTCATAAATTTTGGTAATAGCTTCTGCTGTAAGTGTAAGAATGCTTCATTTGGGACCATAAGATTTCTCGTGTTTCGTTTCATGACAAATAATATCACCTTTTATTTCAACTGAAAAAACTGACCACAAATATTGCAATTTTTGCTTAGGAAGGCTTTGAGTGTGCGTAAGTGAAAATAACGATTCTTATTTGAGAGGAAAAGAAAAAATATACAAATTATATGTGTTTTTGCTCTTCCCCACATTTCACTGGTGGCATCACAGAAGGTTATAAGTGTTGTGGCACTTGCCGTGGACAAGTTTGTTGTTACAAAGACAGCGATTCAAACCGATTGGGACCATCTCGTTTCAGTAGCTCCGTCTACGGCCAAGGGTACCATTTTGCCACTCATTCGCTTGCACAACCCTTTTCCAACCCTTGCACAACCTTATACTCTATCTGATGAGCAGATTGACCTTGTAAGAGGCCTAAAACAATCTAAGGCAAAGTTACTTACTAAATTTCTAGATAATGTGTTCCGGCAAAACAAGAAATAAGTTTAGAATGCTTCTGGAATCTGTTAAAGAGTTTCTTCAGAAACATGAAATCAAACCCTATAAGAATAATAGAATTGATATTTTATTTTAATGACAAGTGGTCGCATTCAGGTAAAATATCAATTCTATATTTCTTATAGGATCACTGTGTAATGTCACTAAATCACGAAATTACCACAGTGATAGTAAAAACTTTGCCGAAATTAAAGTCTCTGATGATCATACCGTTTAGGTAAAGTAAGGAATTTTTAATGAAGGAATTTTATTGTATGCACGCAAATGAGGTGTAAAATGATGTAAATATAGTCACCTCTCACATTTACGGTTGCATTGACAAATCTTCATTAGTTTCACACGATAATACATATTTTAATGGAATAAAATATTAACAATTAAAATATATAAATGGTATGGAAATAATAACTGAAAGCTGTAAAGTAACGAAGCTTGCTAAATATTAATAAAAAGAGAAAAACGCCGATAAGTGTTGAAGAGTGAAAAAAAGCAATACATTTAATATGTTTTACAAATTATATGCCTCGAAATCAAAATTATATGTAATTTCGAATCTAATATATTTAGATATTCATTTTTCATTTTTTCTTTCATCCTATAAGAGCAGAGTATAATTTATCGATAAATTATTGGTAAAATCTGAAGATACTTGTTTCTATTCATCTTAACCTATTATTAAATACCGTGTCACAATTATGGATATTAAATTTATTATTGTGAATTTATTTATCCTAGACAAGTACAAAGTTGAATTATTTTATATTTTTTATTCCTCCAATAAATGAACTCGGAATCAATTTATAAAACTACAAGCGAATAGAATGTTTATAAATAATCGTAAAAAATATATATATTATTAAAGAATCAATATCATATAGAAAATATGGATTTTTTTCAGAATGCATATATTTGATTTACATAATCATTACATTACATAATTTCATTTATCAAAGAATGCTTAATAATATATATTATTAAATATTTGTTAGAGGACTCAGTACCAATTAAGACATCATTCATTGTTTTTAGAAGAAAGTTTATATGATTATATTTACGTAAATGTTTTTATTTGTAATACATCAACTCTCTCTATCTTAGAGATATAATTTCCAAACGAGTTTTTAAAATTTTGGATTTATAAGAGTTCAAGAAAAATATGAATGAGTCCAAAAACTCTAAAAGTAATCTGAAGACTTTTTAGATTAAGAGAAAAGAAGAAATTTAAAATATATTTTTGTTTCTTAAATTTAACTGTGACTCTGCACCTACAAGATAGGCATATTGAAATATGGCCGAAAGTATTCAAAAATAGTTTCCAACTATACAAGAAACACATTTATGTTTGAAAATGTTTCTCATTTTTATCTAAAAGGTTTAAAAAAATACAAGGAAAATAGCTTGAAAGCTTGATTTTTCAGCTGCTGTATATAAATAATATAATATCTGTCTGCAATTAGTATTTAAAAAATTGGTTCCATGGTAAAGTATATGAGCACATTATGTAACGTTTAAAATTACTAGTATTTTACTTAGAAAAATGAATTCAGCAAAATTTATTCAATTAGTATTTCCACTGAATTGTATTAAAATACCAATGATTTTTTTGTTGTTGTTAAATTCATCTCATGCACACCAAGATACATTTGAAACTATTATCTGGAAATAAATTAGACAAAAATATAATAAAAAAATGTGATAAAAGTATTAATGCTGTAATTAAAAAGTAATGCTTAATAATCTTGATATGTAACAACTCCTATGAGATTTTTTATTTAATATACATTTATGTACCTTCAAAATATCTTTTCGGAGGTTATATATCAAATTATGCAAAAAATAAACAAAAATCACAAAAATCTTTTATAAATATTTCTTTTCTTATTGTTGTAAATATAAAATATATCTTAAGAAAAATCTAATATTTCTTTTATTAGATTTTATTATCTAATATATTATTGATGTAAACATAAAATATATCTAAAAAATCAATTCTTTTTTTATAGCTGTAAATATTGTAACAATGTTTTATTTTATTAATTTTATACAATTTATTCAGGTAAGTACGTCATACTTATGCCTGCCACTTTGCAAACATTCTTGGAAAAAAAGAGAATAAAAATTTGAAAGAAGAGCTTTTAAGAAATTTCTCTCAAATATCGCTTTGAAGCATGTATTGAGTTTCCTTTTGCAGGAAAAGCGCGTTTTCTTCTTTCAACAAAATGGGAAACGTTGCCTCACGAATACATTTAGTTAAAAAAAGTGAAATATTAAATATGAATTTTCTAACATTTTAAGAATTTAAAGGGTTAAGATGTAATCCTTTCAGAGCTACTTCCATATTGAGAGAAATCTTTTTTATAAAATAAGTAATTACTTTTTAAAAGTTATTTCCTAATTTAATGATTTGCATTATTTTATTTCTCCTACATTGAAAAAAAAATCCTTGTTAAATGGTTTTTATTTTTTAAATTTAAATCATTTTAACGCTCCGTTCATATTTTCTTACATCGCACAAAATTGGGGATGGTTTTTTCCATTTTTAAAAGCTATTAGACAAGAAAAAAAATTCAAATTATTTCTCGCTGCCTCTCCGAGATCTCTGGATCATACGTAAATGCAGACCCAGTGCCTGATATGGAAATTATTTTTTTTTCAAAACTCTGCCTTCTATTTGTATCTCATGCGCATTAAATACGTCGAATACTGAAGGTGCGCATGGGACTTTTGGGCTGTTGCCACTCTAATAAGTTTTGTATTTCCTATTTCTTTTGCATCTTATTCCAACTTGCAGTCTGGCAACCCGGTTTTGATTTCAGTAGATATGGTGTGTTTACTTTAAGTATGGGAATTTTATACGTTGTGCTCTTTCATCTCTATGATGTACGGATCATTAGATCCATTTTAAGATCCTTCAATTGTAAATACGCTCATCAGTTTCTGTCATCATAGTAAGTTGCCGCATGCAATTCTCTGCCTTATGTCGGCTCAAAATAAACTGATAATGAAAACGAAAGTGGTGTTCTGAGTCATAACATGGGCAGAATGGGGCAATTCAAGCGTGACCATCTTCAGCCACCTGTAGGGCAATTTAAATCTGGCTCATAATTATTCGCAAAAATATCTCAAAATAGCACTTCACTTAAATCGTCATTCTTAAACCAATTCTGAACTGCGGTTATAGAAATTGAGCCATCAATTTTCAAATTATTCGCATAGAAATAAATCTGGCTATATTTTCATTAGAAGTCGTTTCACAAATCTTTGGAAATGCAAAAATGCGAATTTCAAAATACAGTGATTCACCTTTAATGATACACAAATGAAGAAAATTGGTATATTTATATTGTAATGAAACTTTTTCCAATTTGACGTGGACTGAATGCTTCAGTGGTAGAATGCAGTGAACTGCAGTTCGCAAGTTCGTATCTGACTAATTTGACTAAAAATCGTTTTGTTATCGATGTGATTTCAATTATTCTTTTGTTGATTTCTCGTTTGATCTAGAATGCTCTTATGATTTTCTGAATTTGAAAGATTTCTAGTCATTTCGTCTTGTGATTAAAAACAGACACAAGGTTTAGTTTCTTCTATAAAGTCTCGAGTTGAGATTAGCGAGTGATATCTTTGATTTTGGCCAACACATTGTTTGATTACTCTACCTACATTTAAACTACATTATTATTGTAAAGATTTGTTCAATTTGAGGGATATTATGTGAAGTAATATATATTTCACCTATCACACTATAAAATGTTATTTTATGATACACCTTTGCATCATCAATTTATTTTCAGCTTTAAGCAAATCAATGCATTTGTTACTGATTCGATATCAATTAAATTAATCATGCCCATTTATATTAAAAACTTATTTTAATTTAGCTAAACATTTAAAAAAATTTTAATACAAATTTTATAGAAGAGAATGATTTTTTTTCCTAATTTTGATAGTAAAATAATTTTTTAAAAGTAATATTAGATCATCACAAATAGGAAATTTGTATCTCCATTTTTTAAATTTATGTTTCTATAGAAATATTGTCCTAAAAAAATTCGATTAAAGATTAAAAGCATTTATGATTTTTTAAAATCATATTATAGATCATATTTTACCCTTCACATTTCCTAATAGCTACAAAGAAACAATAGACGTCCAAGAAATGCCCTACCAGCAACGACAAAAGTCGCTTCTTCAAATTCTTTGTGATCTTTTGAGTCTTTTCCCCGCCATCAAAGAGCAAAATCAGCGATTTGCTGTGTTCTTCTACAACTCGAAACTTCAAGAAGCAAGTTTAGTTGTTAGAATTTCACAAAGGAGGATAATGTCCCCATTTTTACAAAATCACTGCTCGTAGCAGAAGAGAGATAGGAGTCCTCCTTTTTTCTATTGTGATCCTTGAAGAAAACTTTTTTTCCCTTTTCTTTTGTTGCTCCATAAATGCTCCAAACTTTTGAAACATTCAGCAACATTTAGGAAAAGATGATACATTTTTCTGCGCCTGAGAGGAGTTTTAAAATGTTATCATTGTTTTACAGAATAACTACGTTTGAATGACCCTCGGCATGCTTAAGTACCTGGGAGAGATGGAAAATTATCTTCGGAATTGCTCTGTGGGGGGGCGGGGTTAATCTAAAGACCGTTAAGTAGCATAATCATTGTTGAATCCTAACGATCATTTAGGTCAACATGTAGTCAAGTAGGAAGCGCATGTTTAGAGATAGTATTACCGCATTGAAACGAAACATTGCCGCGTCTGTATAGCTGAATGGTTATGAGGCTGGACTCATAGGCAAGAGATCATGTGTTTGAATCCCAGTAAACTTTTTGTTTCGTGTTCCAGAAGACTCTGGACCTTTCTCTAGTTTACCAGATGAGTGCTCTGGACTTTTCTTACTGTCTCCAGAAAGGTATTTTTGAACTTTCCCCACTTGTGTAAAAGCTAAGGAACTCTCAGTCGCAAGGTTCAGAGTTGAGTTAATCAATTGATTTCAATCTTCTTTTTGTGCCTTCTTGAGGTCTTTCTACGTGGTAATATATCCATCAAGGAATCAAAAACCGACCACCATTCCAGAATCTTAACACCCCCATATCTGAAATTGCTCTGTTAGTGTTATTTATTGATTACATAAACAAATTTTCACTTTAATTAATTTTATAATATTAGTTAACTTCGGCTTTTCTAGTAACACTTGATAATCCCACTGAATAAGTCAGCGATTTTAAGCCGATATTTAGCGTCTCTTGTTTCAGTAGCTCCATCTAGGGCCAAGACTACGTATTAGCTACCATCCCTTTTCTAGGAGCCAACTTCATTCATACATTTCATTCAGAGATCGAAATTTAGAACTGCGTCAGAGAACGATCACATCTGAACCAGTACTCCCAGTGGTATTGTCTCTACCTATAGAACTATGTGGCTACGGCATATCTATGAGTGAACCAGCCACCATGCACACAGGAAGTCTTCTGCCCATGAAATTTGAACTCGCAACCCAATGGATGCACCAACGCCCTACCAACTAGGTTATTCCAATCCTTAATTTTTATTAACTCATTATTGAAATTTCTCAATGAGACAAACATAAGGATGCAGAATCAAAAAGTCAATTACCTGTAAATTAGGGTTGAATTAACTTTGAAGTATTTTTCCATTAATGCAGCTAATCATTAGTTGACACTGAGGTATGTTTTGGTTTCATTAAATATAAATTATCATTTTCCTAAGTGTTTAAAATGGATTTGACGAAAAAATACATACTTCCATGCTTTGTTACATTTTTATTCAAAATAAATTCTGAGAATCATATTTCGAAAAGTCCAGCAGTTATAAATTTAGAAAACAGAGTTGGGTAAAATAGTCTTTATGAAATAATGGTAAATGTAACCAGTGTTTGTTTTTTCATAAGAAAATGGAATTACGAATAAATAGTTTATAAAAAGAAAGAAAGGGATACTCCTTTTGATAAAATTATTTGTTGAATTTGAGTTTTATACCATAATAATTTTGCTATTCCTGCTTCTTTTACATAATTTTGCTAATGCCATGCATAAAATATTATAAAATCAATGGTGGTGCATTTTTGACAAATCCATGGGCGGAATTTCGCAGTCAGAAAATGTACTTCAATAAATAGCAAGTTTGACTAAAATTTATATCCTATATCTCATATACCTTACTGGATTTTTGCCAAACAATATAATTTTTTTAAAATTCAATTTACTTGGGTTAACAAAGAGAATTTTTATTTCAGTTAATATTCATTAAATAATTATCAAAAAAATTATTAAGTATCAAAAATGATTTATTTTCTCAATAATTGAACTCGTTCCCGTGAAAAACACAGAAATCTTTACATTTTATCGAATGAGCTATTGTCTGCTGAAAAACAATCTGGTATATAAAATTATGTTATATACCAGATTACTACTTTATATGCTACATAAATGGATATGTCAACTTAATTTCTTTTTTTTCCCTGATAATGGAGTTTTAAAGAATTTTAGACAGTTGTTAGCCAATAAAAATGTAAGTATTACTGCAATTATTTTATACTCTAAATTTCAACTTTTTCTGTTTCGAACTGCTTCAAATCTTTGATTAAAACTTCATTTTTGATTAATGAGCAAATAATTTGTAATTTTCAAGGTTTTTTATTTTGTCCGCACTAGAATTAAGAAAACTTCAATATCTTCAAAATTCCTTGATTTTTCCCAAAAATATATTTCATACATATATCGTTATTTAAATCGAAATTGGCTGAAATGAAAGGTGAAAACAGAATTAAAAGCGATGTAGTAAATGTAGACCCTTCACTGAATTAAAATGCTAAGCCGATACGATGTACTCCCATAAAAGTTAGCCGTCCATTAATATGTGCGGCTCTTTCATATATTAATAGCCGGCTCAGAGGCATTCAATTTCTGCCACTGGAATTTTCAGAGATATTTTTCAGAGTCTTTTAAAACTATATTTGAGAAGCAGTATTAAAATTGCTCCCAAAAACATGCAAGAGAAATTATTTCATTTGCTGAATGGTTTTAGGATCCTAAAAGAAAAATGTAGCGTAGGTACATTTTTTGGTCTTGTCTCATTTAAAAGTCACGGTATCCATGCATTTTGGAAGTTTCATAAAATTTAAATAATAAAAAAAATATTGATGCTCAGAATATACTCTTTTAGATTGGAAATAGCAAATACAAAAAAAAATTGAATCATGCTTTCATTTCCAAATTGTTTATTTTTATTTTCTCCTCTGATATTTATTCAGAAAAGGCTTTCTAAATAGATTCAATATAAAAATAATATATTTCTACTTCTACTTTTCAAGTCTCTTATATAAAACTGAGATGAAAACTTTTATTTTTATTTTTATAATACTTTAAAATCAACAAAACCATTCTAAACAATTTTTTTGATAAGCTAATGAACTTCTGCTTATTTTATCTATTAAACATTCAACAAAATGAACTATAAATCTCAATAAAATCTATTAAAAGAAAGCAATTTATTAGACCATCATTAACTTTTAACTGGGGACATAGAGTCAGTGAGACCGCTGCACCAACGCGATCGATGACTCTCTAGGAAAAGCAGATTAAATTTATTTTCACAGTCACGCGGAAACCCAGCGAGCTTCAAGAGCTCTTAGTAGTTTATGATGAAACTAATTCTTATTGTTTTAAAGAAGTATTCATAATTGGGATAAGGAATTGCTAATCGGAAATTTTATTAGAATAAGGAGTGATTCGATATTTATAAGTCGATGGATAGTTAAGAAGATTGTTTCTAAGTTTTTCTTGAGTTGAATCTTCTATTTCTGGCAAACTGCACACGGTATATGCTCGGGGCAGTGCACAAATACTTCGTTAGGAAAATGCGTCCTATATTCAACAAGGGACAAATAAGCAAATACGATTTGAAACAAAAAATACAATTAGTTTTGGCAATCTCAGTAGTTTTTTTGCTTTTAAATTTGCTCCTTCTTTGATTTTGATCCTTTTTTTTATTTTTTATTTCGTTTATTTCTCCAGAAAGCATTAATTCATAAATTTTTCAGGCAAGTTCAATTCAGTAATGATAGGACCCACCGGCTTTGCTGAGAGGTTTTCATTCGGAGTTTTTATTTCCTATACCCCGAATTTTTTTCCGGAATTTTAATTCTTTCAACAACATTTTATTCTTTGTGGGGCTGAAAGAAATTTTTTCCTATCATATATTATCTTCCGAAGTTTCAAAAAATCAGTCCAGAATTTTTTTCAATGCTTCTGGGATTTCTTTCATGGTGGTTATCGCTTTCGAGTCTTCGACCAGAAGAGAAAAAAAAAGTGAATCGAGGTAGTTATTTTTTAAACGAACCAAAGGGAGGATAAAAAAATAACAATGCGATTCTCTCACTTCATTGGTTCTTTTCAGCTGCAAAATTTGGACACGTTTCTCAGACAGTAAATATTTTCATCTGAGAGTTTTAAAAATGCATTCCAGAGAAATAAAATATCTAAGAGGAATGTTAAAGAATTTAAAAGAAACGCTTTAGAATTATTTCTCAAGCGATCCACGTAAACTTTTCGCTTTGTTCAATGGTAAAACCGCTTATTATTTTTTAAAACGAGCCAAGCAATATTTTAGTGAAGATTGAAAATTAAACGCCTTATTTCTTCCAAGTTCATAACCTTTTCTAACTTCACAGATTTTAACATAGAAATTTTTTTCGTCTTAATTCATTTTTCAGAAAAGGTTTCAAGTCTGAAAATACGTGGGATGATCCAAAAAAATGTTAACAGGTGGTGATATTTGTAAAGTAGAAATTGTGCATGGGAATATTGTTACCTAGAGTGGAGACAGATGGCGCAAGTTGTTTTAGACCGGTTGTTCGAGCAGATAGTGTTAATACCGATGTCTGAAACAGTGACAGTAATGGCAAAATTTCTAGAGAAAGGATCCCTCCAAGTGATACCATAATGAGATTTCTGTGGGCCAAGAATGTGTCTTCATCGGACATTCTCAGACAAATCCTTGAACTTTACGGGGTTGAAGCAATGAGTTCCCAACAGGTGGTGAAATAGTGTCGTACTTTTGACGTGGGCAGATGGCAAGTGGAACAGCGCAATATAGAAATGTTTAGCCAGGTTATTTGAAGCCATCCCCATGCAGTTCTTTCTTGGCACATAGTGACTATTAATTTTCCGGACAGAAAAGAAACACTTTTCTGAAACAGAGTTCATATCAGACGGTATTGTTCAGAAAGGTAATGAGAACTGGATCAATAGCCATGGTCCTGATTATTACTGAGACAGGCAAAATAAATTGATCCGACAGTGGGATAAATACAGCAAAAGGTTCGGTGATTATCTAGAGAGGTTACCGCAACATTTGTATTTTGATTAATATCTGTATCCTGAGTCTATGGTTAATAAAACCTTTTCCTTTGCCTTGTGAACATTTTCTTTGAATTATCCATCTTAGAATTGTTTTTTCTTAATTTATGCTTTAAAAAAATGTTCCCGAATCAAAATATTTGAGATATACTTTAGCTTATTTCCAAAAGTTTTTAATCCTACGATTTTAAAATCATTGGATTTAAAATAACATTTATTTAAAATCTTCTTTCGTAAGATTTAAAAAAATGCAAGGAAAGTCGCGTAATAACTTATGATGCACCACATTTTTTTTTTTTACTTTTCTCCGGAAATGAAAAATAAGAAACATCTAAAACTACAACCGTTTAGTAAGAAATCCAATGACTAGAAAAAAAAATCCTTTTAAAAAAAATATCAGTTCAGAAATATCTTATTCTCTTATGGAAATGATAAATCCCTATCATTTTTAAAAAGACGTATGAAGAATGCTAGATTATTATCTAAAAACACAATCCAAAGTTTAGTTGAGTTGTTAACTTACTTCTGTTTCTTCACAAAGAGTTGTTTTCGCTGCAAAAAAATGGCTGAATGAAGAAACTTGAAATTCTAAAACAGATTATTAATGCTCTTCTAATGTTGCGGTTGTCAGAAAACAATGCGATGTCGTTTTTTTCTTTTGATTCTTGAACTGTACCTGAAAGATATGTTTTTTCTTTTGCTGTTCTTTAAAGAAGTTATGCGTTTTTTCAAAGGATTTATTTTTGCAGAAATGTATTATTAATGCGAACATACTGCTCAAATTTTGATGGTGAAAATATTTTCAGCGTTTATCTTTATTCCCCATTCTTTCAGGTATTAAAACTTTTAAGCTTAAATTTATTTTATGTCTAAAAATACCACTACATTGTGTTTTAAAAAATGTGAAAAATAATTTTGCACGAAACAATGTCATTTCCTTAATTATTTAAAAATGTATTTATGATAACAGAAAAAGTGCGCTTAAAATTCTATCAAAAGGCAAAAAAATTTCTGGTTTAATAAAATTAGGAAGTCATTTTCTAAAACAATTTGCATTTCATGAAGAAAAGGTAATGACGAAATTTCTAATAATTATAATCTATTTTTTTGAAATATTGTTTTTAAATGCAATTTATCTACTCACTGATTATGTTTATTAATTTATTAAGACTGCTTTAAAGATTACTTGAAAAGTTAAATATTTCGTTTAGAATGTTCAAACCGGTTAATTAAATGATCGTGACATATTTTATCCTATTTGAAAATAAATTGCCATTTTTATGATTTTCTTTGTTTAGAGTTTTTTATTAAATATTTTTTCTAAAATTGGGTAAATAACTAAAAATTAACTATTGGGTTTTTTATGCATTAAAACAGCAAAACTATGAAAGGGGATGAAGAATTTACATAAAGAATTTTAACAGAGTTTTCGATAATTCAGAATTTGCCGAAAACCTGATTGCCGAATTGCCGAAACCGAAAAAGAAAGTTCAGGTCTGTGCTGAAGGAGATAGAGGGTTTTTTAAATTGAAACACCAGACTTCAAAAAATATTGAATGTTGTAGACAAGATATGGTAAAAGATTTTCCTCCTTATTCTAATCCGTTGGGTTCGCTTACTTGTAAAGTGAAGCGTATGGTGTCAGAACATATGATCAACAATGATTTGTTGATCCTTTGTTGTGTCCTTTAGTAGAAGACACAACACAGACGACGTTTATTTACAGGATGAAGACAGGACAGCACACAGAAGATAGATATTTACTGAAGACAACTATACAAAATCAAGACGAACACAAGGACAGTCGGCAGTAATCCGCAATAGCAACAGAAGTCCACTTACAGAAATTCAGTAACCACAAAGTCCGCAGAACACAAAGTGAATAGACAGGATTCAGCTGGAGAGATAATTTTTGAGAGATATTTCTACTTTCACGTTGGTCCCTTCAAACTTCTGAATTTACTTCTCTGTCTCTTCTTGCTTTCGGTACAGACTCTCTACTTCACACAACAGGACTACTTCTCAGTTCAGGACTGCTCCGTTTCCGACGACGATACGACAGAAACGGGCTACGACAGAATACGGTACGCATCAATTCAAAACTTCTCCAATACTTTGGTATTCTCTCGGCGAATCCTTCGTTCAGGATTCCTCAGTTCTGAACATCTCAATTTACGTCTTCTTGATTGACTACACATACTGAAGATTCAGATTGCCGGACTTATATAGCAACGGGAGGCGGGTTAAACCTTTCTAAACGAATTCTGGAAGTATCTCAGTTTCTAATCGACGGATCTGAAATATTCCCAATGTTTTGTGTATTATCCATTCTGTAGACAAAGTTGACGCCAAGTTTCTCGCCAAGCTGTGGGATCTCTGATGTGACATCAGGGCACCGTCCAATACAGATGACTGTAATTCAGCTTTCTTTACGATGACATTATTAATGCGACAAAGCAAAATTGCTGGCTCGTAACAATATATGACTTCATAAGTAGGCAATATTTATAAACTATTTTACCACATATAAATTCGCATTTGAGTAATAAAAATAAATAGTCCATTACAAAAATATTGAACGATATTTGAATTACGAAATAAATAAGCAGCACGAAAAAAAGGCATACATAAAAATATACCTAAAACTATAAAGAAATATTCTTTCTTAGATTTTACATGGTGAGATTAAATGGATTTCATATTCGTTTGGTAAAGTAGAGTGCTAACATATATTCAAAATTTCGGAATTATTCTGGATTTTATGAATGGAAGCACGTAAACTTTTTCTGAAACAATACTTTCACACTTTGAATAAAATTACTGTTTATTTAATGTTCATACTGATGTACACACACATCCACAAAAATATGCAAAATTGTAAAAATTCTGTTTCAAGAATGCACATGAAAACTCCGAAATTATGACCGAGAAAAGAATTCAGAGTTGAGAAAAACTGTTAATAAAACTTCAAAACTTTTTTTCTCGTTTCAGAAACTTTTCTTTCACAGAAGTAAAATGGCCGAATGAGCAGGCTTTGAATCTCCAAAGGAAATATTAATGTTCTTTCGGTGTGATAGATGCCGGAAAAATAAATGCATCTAAAGTTTTCTTTTTTTTTCTTTCACTCTAAAATTCTTAAAACATGCTTCTTTCATTTTCTGAAAAATTCTTAAGATTTTTTAAAGCAAAGTCAGTTTATGTGAAATTCACTTTTAAAATGAGCTTAACTTAATGAAAGAAACATTTTTCTAGCATAATTCGTATAACGCCTTACTTCTGAGAATTAATAATTTTTTGCTTCAATTTT
Organism: Argiope trifasciata; assembly: GCA_026543055.1. Lineage (NCBI taxonomy): Eukaryota > Metazoa > Arthropoda > Arachnida > Araneae > Araneidae > Argiope > Argiope trifasciata. The sequence continues at coordinate 103,445 of JAPMOQ010061751.1, read as the reverse complement.
AATTATACTATTTTGAAATTAAAAGATTGTTTTTAACTTAATAATTAAATTAAATTAAAATTAAAAGATGTCTTTTATATGATAAATAACAAATGAATTTTGATAAAGTACTATGAACGTCTACTTTATCATATGAATGATAAAAAAGACGAAAAGTTGGGGGAAATCTCATTTGTTAATCCTATCGTCCTCTCTTGCCTTCTTGTCATATTTTATTAGTTAAGCTCATTTATTTCATTTTTATTCTATTCTCGTGCATTATAATTTCAAATTTAATCGCAAGTTCTTTCTTGTGTAGATCCATTTTTCCTACTTCAGATATTGAAGAAAAATGACAATTATCAATATTATTTGTGAAAAAGATTACATTTGTATTGATACTTTTGAATGCACAGGAAATGAGTTAAAACACAGGATTAAATATGCCTTATTTTCTTCGAGATTCAAAAAATAAAATGTATTAAAAAATCAGCACAAATTGAAATTTCAAAAAAAAGGGACGTTTAAGATAATTAACATTAGTAAATTATTTATTTTGACATTCTAATAAATTTTAATTGATAACTGTAAAACATTTTTATTTTAATCATTGATTTTTTTTCATTATAATGTGAAATTGTTCTTTTCATAATAATTTTTCAATATTTTTTTTTTCATAATAATTTTAAATACTGAGAATATGTATCCTTTTCAATAAATCATTCAAAAAGTCTTTTCAGTTAATAATCAAATATTAGGCGTGAATGTTATTTGGACATTAGAATGGAGAATCTTACTGCTGGTACTCCATCCAACTACAGCCTCGTAAAAATGGCTCATATTCAGGATAAATGACGAGAATTCCAATGTAAATATTTAGCGGCAATAAACGGCGAAAGAAAAGAAGAAACGAATGCTCGAATGTCGCACAAAAGATGGCATTACAGTGTCCGCCATTTAAGGATGTTGGTGCCGTTTCTCAACCACCATTTCCGAAAACCATTAAGTTGCTCATAAAATTGAAATGTCCCCCACGAATTTAAGAAGAAAGTAATTGATAGTTCGATATTAAGAATGGGCAATAAAATGTCAAATCTGTTTTGTTATGGAAATAAGTTAAGAGACTGTTTTTCAAATTCAAATAACGATAACTGCTCAAACTGTTTCTGTAATAAGCAATCTGTTTCAGCTTAAAAGTAGTATTTTCTTTTCGACACTTTTTCAGTTGAAGTGATGGGGAATGTTTTAAAAGTTCGTTCATTAAGAGAGGAAACTGAGTTCACATTCTTACTAGTAGGAGAAAAATTAATTTTGGCATTTAAATATTTAGTTTGCATATTATATCTAAGCAAAATTGTTGGAATTTACAAAGAAAATTCAATACTTTCTTTAATTAAAACTCTTTGCTAGAAATTCAACTTCAGCTCAATTGAAAATAAGGTGATTCATTACTGTTACATACTCCGTGTAATTCGACGTTGACTCGTTTTGCAACTCTAAACCATCCAGTGACTCTTTTCAAGACTTGATACGTAATTAATAAGGGTTCGAGAGTGCCGGTGTTTTACTTTTCACGTCAAAGAAGGTTCTGGAACAATTAGGTATATCTCTGTTACTTTTGATTCTATGATCAATAGTTAATTCTGGAAGGCTCAAGTATTATCTATTTTGTCACCAAAGTAGCCAAATTCGTCGCTAAAATGTTGCCAAGGCCTAAGATCCCTGATTCGGCCTCCGATTGTAAAGCAGTCTTTCGTACGAACTATTTCTGCTGGGTAAGTGTAAGAACATAAGTTATGCAAAGTTATTCACAAAAGACTTATTTTTTGCTTGGCAGTCAAGGTTTTCTCTCACCCCTATTTTACTCTTAGCTCAGTTGCGTGGAATGACCCTGTAGCTTCCTGTTTGGTGACCTTCAATACACGAACACATTTTCTACTGGTTTCAGCAGATGGTTTTTTTAAAGTAATTCAGTTATTTCTTTCAGCCATGCCTATATGGCCTTTTAGTATTCCATTATTATATAAGGATTAGCAAGTGGATTTATAACTTGCTCTTTGTCAGCCAATTGCGAAGCAGATCTCCAGAGATTTTTAAATGAAGCAGAAAGGGATTTTAGTGTTAAGGATGATTGCACTGAACAGATTTTCGATGAAAGCTAGCATTCAGCTGATTCCGATAAATATGTTAAAACATAATTAATTTTTCTAGCGATAATGTTTTATGAAAAATATTTTAATATATCAAGAGAAATATCTACAGAATTTACAGGCCGGTTTTTAAACTGATACTTAATATGCAGTTTGAAAATGCCCTAGAAAATAGGGAGAAATTTGATAGGAATATTACAAAGTTTTGCGCAGAAATGATATCGATAATAAAGAGGGTCAGTTTTACCTAATTTTTTTCTCATATAATTGTTGAAATTCTCATTATATTGATCTCTATACTTCTTTGTATAATGGAAAAATAAATATGATTTTAAAAACTAAAAAGTAATAAGTTTTTTAAGATTATCATTTGTTGTAACATTTAATTTGAGAAAAAAATATATGTTCAAACACAATTATTTTTTTCAATTAAAAAGTATACTTAGAAAAATTTCTAAAATTTAATTATATATCAAGAAATATATTTGCATAATATGTTGGCTGATTTTCATACTAATACTTTCATTACAAAACTTAATTTGAGTATAAAGAATTGTCGGTCTCATAGACCGCGCTTCCCGAATTAAGTCATAATTTTCACACACCCTTTAAGGGTTGAGAATCAGACAGACGAACAAGCCTGCAATTCCGAAGGCATACTTTTTAAACCATATATTTCCGAGGATGAAGATTAATTAAATACGATTCAAAATCAAACTGTTACTGAAAGTTTAAAATCAGCAAATTTCTAATGTGTTGAGAATCGTTAATGGAGAGTAGTTTCAGAAATGGTATCGGTTTTGAATCAGATTGTTTCCCTTTGAAAGATACAAACATCGATCTAATATTCGAAAGATCTTCAAGGGAGGCTTCAGCGTATAAAAGGAATTCTGGAAATCCAAAATAGATAAAATTCAGATACTTCTATGCAGAAATCTGACAAATCATTTAAGATGAAGAAAAATGGGTGCAAAAGTTATTAATTCAAAGTTCTGGAATAATAAGGATAAAAATAATGATTTAGAAATTGAAATGACTGCATGGAGGCAGGAAGAATGAAAAATGATGAAAATGCTTTTCTGATGAGTCTGATTTGTAAAGGCCTTCAGAGGGTTCTTTCAGAATTTCATTTTATCAGAGCTTGATGATGCAAAAGCCAGTAAACGCGAGCTGATAATGCATCCTTAAGTGATTTGACTATGTTCGAAGGAATTTGTTTTTAAACTTGGATTTTTAAAAATCTATTATAAACTATAGTTTTTAGATATGTTGTCAATTATAATAAAAAATACTGTAAGTACAGCCAAATTATTTAAAAATATTATATATATTGAGAAATAGAAAAAGTCGTCATAAATTTTAATGACGTTTAATCAAAACGGTTAACACTCTACACAAAAATGATATACAGCAGTCCTATTTTTCTTTGTACACAAGTTATAAACTATATTGGTAAATGAAATGAACCATGAAAGCTAAGAAAAATCTTGCAATGCAAAGAAGTGATGGGTAAAAATATACGTATATATGCCTTTTTTCCATAAATTTACAACTTCCTTTTTCCAAAAACACCTATAAATGAAAGCGCGTTTCACCCATAATAAAACTTTTAGTTCATTTCATTGCCCATCTTATTTAAACATGCGCTGACACTTTTATATAAATGTCTCTAATAGTTTTTGAAATATCATGTTAACGGCGGAGAATTTTTATGTACCTTAAAGTTTTGAGAAAATTGAAAGTAAAGACAAATTTGAGTTGAAAAATATGCTACCCTGAATGATAGTTTAGGCCTTCTTTTTCCTAGAAAAGATAAACAGTTTTGGAAAGAGAAAAGTCTGAATTAGAAGAAATAACAATTTAAAGAAATTACCAATGTGGTTGATAAACAGTGTTTTTAATGCAGCTCGATACCTTAATCTCAAGTTAGTTTATTATTAATGCTAAATTTGAGCACTTTTAACAAAGATTAATACACTCAAACAACATAAATTTTGCAACCCTGATTTAGTTTAGTTGTACTATAGTCCCGTTCTAAAGGAACAACAGCCACTGAAAGTCCCAGTGGTAGAATGCCATGAAGTGAGAGAGACAGTTCGTATCTTACAAGGTAAATTATTTTGTTACTAATTTATTTTATGCCATTTCTCGTTTGTTCTAGAATGCTCTTTTTTTTTCGGTATTTTTTCAAATGGGAAAAATTTGTGTCATTTCGCCGTATGGATAAAAACAATTGTAAGGTTTCGTTTCTTAAATGAAACCATGTGATTAGAGAGTATTGTTTAAAAGCTAATGTCGATAAATTTTCACTTTTATAATAATTCAATGATAAAAACTAGAAAGAATTTTATACAAATTATAGAACAACCCAATTTCTCACTGGTCAAGGCAACTTTAAAAGCTATCTATATAAATTTAACTTGTCTCCATCATCTACCTGTGATTGTAACATTGGTGGCGAGGAAAAAAATTGAACATGTGTTCCTTCTGTGTTCTAAGTTTAACGGAGCAAGATAGAACTTAAGACTGACTCGTCAAGTCATTTATATAAAGTTGCCTCCAGATTTTCATCGACTCGTTTCCATCAAAAGTGCTCTTGAAAAACTTTGTCAATTTATTATTGACACCTGTTAAACTTTCTTAGTTAAGAATAAGAAAGTTTAACAGGTGTTAAGTTTTTAGTTAAGTTTTTTTTTTTCTTAACTTATATTTTCTTATTTTACTTTATTCTTATTTTAATCCTTCATAACTGCTAAATTTTCCCATTTTCTTTTGTTATGTGTTGAATACTTACTTTTGTAAGCCTCGTGATATACTTTGTGGTGCACGGGGATTTTATAAATGCTTCAATAAAGTAAGACATTATTGCCTTTAGTTAACACACGGTTCTTCTACACGACAAAGTTATGACACATTAAAATCAATCATTTCTAAGATAATTGCAAAATAGGAAGGGATGGATATAAAATCAAATTTCTTAAAGGTAATTAATTTTTGAAAAATTCAAAATATTCTACTGACATAGGTTACATACAAGGTTATAAAACTTATAAACATCAGGGGAAAAAAATGAAAAATTGCTCGCGAATTGGCATCTTTACAGTAATGATACAATTTAAGTAAATCAATTTTTTCACCCATAATTTAGATGGATGAAACTGTTTGCATAGATGTCATCCATGAAAAATATTTTAAAACTTTATCCAACTATTCTAGGAGCAAATTAATCTTCAAGTGCATTCGGAATTCGCAATTCCACGACCAAAAACCTGTTATTGATTGGCGTTCTTTAATACCTGCGTCGAAGTTTCTCATCAGCGGCGGTGAAAAAACAAAATCGGCATTTTAAAAGTTATGCGTGGGATTTTACGATCAAGACGGGATCCCGCGTCGCGCTTGCATCGGATCGTTACGTCGACGGCGCAGCGAATGCAAATTTTTAACTTCTGCAACGAAAGTTCTGAGCACACCTTAGGGGCCGTTAGGGCGTTATTTATAGGCCTCTTTTTCGGCACGTCTAACAGAAATGTTGCGGTGGGAAACCTTTCGGCACGCCTGTTTTATGAGCTCAACGTCCGGTTTTACCGTCGCTGTGATTTTGTGTCAGCACTTTTGACTTATTTATGAGAGTTGCAAGATATCATTTCGAAAGGTTTCTAGCAATTGAAATATTATTTCTTTTCATGTCTTAAATTGTAGTAGTAAATGAGCATATTATTAGTCAACATACTGCAGTTGTAAATGAGCATATCATTAATAAACATACTGTAGTAGTAAATGAGCATATCATTAGTAAAGATACTGTAGTAGTAAATGTGCATATCATTAGTAATTGTGGTAGTAAATGAACACATTATTAGTAAACATACTGTAGTAGTAAATGAGCATATCATTAGTAATTCTAGTAATAAATGAACATACCATTAGTAAACATACTATAATTGTAAATGGGCACATCATTAGTAATTGTAGTAGTAAATGGGCACGTCATTAGTAATTGTAGTAGTAAATAAACATGTATCGACTTAAAGAATTTTTCGGAAAACGTCACTGAAACCTTTAAGATATAAAAACATATTTTTATAAAATAGACGAAAAATGAATAAGTTTCTAACATTTTTAAAATTAATTTTTATAGATCTCAAAACAAATAATTAACTTCTTATAACCAAGTAGTTGGAGCCAAAGCTCATTTAAAATGATGAATGGACGATTACAATCATTTTTAATTTTTAATATCAGAAAGATATTTTGTAACCATAGGCATATTTACACACATAAAATGTTTATATGATGTGCATTCCCGACTGTTGCTCTAAATGATACCTTGAGACTGAGTGTTTTTATAGTTAATGGAATGCAATTCAGTTAATAAGTAAGACTACTCACTACTCTGCGATAGTTCGCTAGCCAACTTGATACTATGATACTTTATTCTCCCAATTACGAATCTTACTTAAATATGCGAATGTAATTTGATCTTTTGTGGGTTTTTTGATGTGGAATCTAGAAGATATCTCAATAAAACAAGCTCAAAAAAATTCCAAAAGTCGGTTTTTTTTTCATCGGGACAGCACAATGGGATACACTTCGTACAATTTTAAAATATCTTAACATTAAATAAAATTCATCAATAATTTGAAGGAATAGGAAAAGAGTAGAATTAAAAAGGAAGACAATAAAAATTATAATTAACTGGATAAATTGTTGTACTGGATAGAAAAAAAGCGTCAATATTAATATCTAGAAGGATATGCTGTAAAATATCACGAAAACTTCTCTCAGTTATAAACAATATTAAAATTAACTGAAATTTGAAATTCAAGCTTATTATCTTAGAAAGCAGTTAAAGTTGTTCTGAGAAGGAGATGTAAATTAAAGGGATTCTGTTTCCTTGTATATCTGTATAGTTAAAAAAACCCCGATAAATTATGTATTGTGAAAAATTGAGAAAGTTATAATAAAAGGAAAAAATTAAAAAAAGTAAGATGACATTGCAGATCTAGAAAATTTATCAGATTTTTCTCACAGATATTTTTTGTCCTGAGACTACCTCATTTCTAATAAAACATTAGAAAATAAATAATCGTATTTCTTGTGATATGATGTGTAATAATTTTACATAAGTTACATGTGTAATAATATCACAAAATTTATTTAAAGTTGTTTAGTTTTGTATGTTTTAGCATTAAATTGTGTATATGAACGAAGTTCTGTATTATTTTTCAATTTCAATCCGATTTCGCTGGTGTGGTCTGGAAATTTGGAAAGGGGGTGCCAACTCTGGTGTCGTCTTCGTTATCTGTCAGCGATTCAAAATTAAAGGGCTCCGTCCCAAAATAATCTTAATGTTGCTTTAAAACGGGAGGTTAATACAGCTAAACTAAACTCAATTTAATTCCCAAATCGATGCAAACTATAAATCTCGAATCTCTTGGAGTCCATTGAAGACGTTATAAAATATGAAGAGTTATATAAAAATGTATTTCAATATATTTTTATTTATATTCACCATAAAATTCAGTTTGTTTGTTTTTTTAATTTCAAAAGGATTAAAATGATATGAATAACAATATTTTAATTTGTTTCGGTCTATAAATGTGCTTCAAAATTTATAAAGTCTATATTTTATACAATTATTTGGTCCTAAGGAATCGTACTCTGCGAAATATTCTTGAAGCCATAAAACTGGAGGTTAATACAATTAAACGAAACTTAGTTTTATTCCCAAATCGATGCAAATAACAAATCACGAATCTACTGGTTTCAACCAATGACGCTCTGAAATACAAAGAAACAAAAATTTCAATTCACCAATTATAAGAAAAATATTTTTAAAAATTGATAATTGGTAAAATTGGCCCTTTTTCATTTGGATCGTTTATAGGCAGGAACTTGTGAATATTCGTAGGAAGGTTTCCGAGAAAATTTTAAACAGACACTTTAAATCATGCAAAAATGTATTTCAATATATTTAAGCATTTAGAGGCATCCCTTACTTCTGGTTCAAAGGAATTCTACTGCGTCATAATACGCTTCAGTTAAATCCATCCATTCATTTACTGACGTCTTTTCACCTCCACGGTAAGACGTTCATAATTCACTCTTTGGGGAAACTCAGCATCAGCGCTACTGAACGCAGCTGGACTGCCCGCAGTCACGTGACTGAGCTGGAGCAGAAGTATTTGACAGGCACGCTAGATGGTTTTGCAGGCGCTCTGCTAGAGAAGGTCATTTCATAACTCCGTATCATGATTCATTAATCATGACATCACAACAGCATGATAAAAAAATGGCGTTATTACTACATTAAATTGCTTTCAATTAAATCAAGAAATTATTTTTATTATCAGTTCCTAATTTAAACTACAGTTAATGTAGTTGTGATTTTATTTGCGACGCATTTCTTTATCGAACGAAATAGCAGCAGATCAATTTGATGATGACATTTCCAAAATTATAATAAACTTTGACTGGTTGTGTCGGTTTTTTGACGCAAAAGCCATGTTTGGTCATCCCGCGCCAAACTAGCGGTAATAAACTTTAGTTACAACTTCTAAAAACACATTTTCAATCAATCCCAAACGCTTCTTTGTAGTTTTTTGCAGTGAAACTCATATTCATATATCACTTCCCCTTTCGTATTCGACGGAAAATATTGTCATTAAGAGGTAAAACTTATCTCTTTCATGCCAATCTTGGCTACAAAAATAGGGGACTTCTCGAGAAATTGGGTGGCCTTGGTGACTAAAATCGGCGATCCTGGCCACAAAAAGAGTTTTCTAGAAAAATCCAGATTCTCTACATTTTATCAATTGGGACTGGTTTCCCAGAAGCTAGGAGAACTTACCAAAGATTACGTCATTTCCTGTTAGTGACATCACTACCTATGGAGAGACAATAAAAGGGCAATCACGGAATGTGCGCAGTGCTAAAACTGGTAATTAAATTCTTTAATAACCTAGACAATGTCGATAATCCAGTAGTAATCAACTTATCCAGATACACCCCATATATTAAATCTAAAAGGCACAGGAACATACTTTTTTAACCTTGTTCCTCCTAATTCACCCTCTCCCCCTTCAGTTTAATTATTTTTAATTTTGTTTAATATTAATTCCATCTCAATTCTAAGTTCGTTAACGTTAAAACTTCCCTGTCAAGGCACCATACCCAGGCACCCTCTCCACTGAAATAGCCAATCACAATGAACCCTGACACTCGCCACCACACCCTCTCACCCAATCAGCTAATCACATATATACCTGATGCTCCTCAAGTTTACCAGTTTCATCGGAAATGATCACGGCAATATATGGAACGCAATACCCTTCTTATGTCACCATGAACGAGGATAAGCCCTGCCGGGGATGGGCTCCTCGATAACCCACTCACAACTGTGCGTGGTACTATTGCAAATGATTGGAATATTTCTTGCTGACGGATGCAAACGCTCTTGTTTTGAGCTACTTTAGAGTTTTAGATTTTGTTAGAAATGAAGAGCTTTATTTTTGTAAGATCCTGGCTGTTGGATTGCCTTCAAACACACCCACAAGGAAAACAATCGTAACAATATCTTCTGTCATGTACGATTTATGAAAAATCAGGTGGCCAATACAATTGCAAACAATGTACGAATTTGAATCGGATGTGACTTCATGCAAATGACATTACTGCGTATGTCCCAGGGGATACTCTCTAATGAATGCTTGATGCTTATTCATGAAAGTGGTATTTGTGACAAACTCCAATGATTGGAAGGACATTGGATGGACACATTCACCAACAGCAAGGGAATAGCCTTCATACAAAGGGAATAGCCTTCATCTAAGTTTTGTCGTTCGGTGTTAGGTTTGCTTAATGTGGGTTTTTCTAAGAATATGCCAAGTTGTAATGTATAAAATTGCAATACATTAAAAAGAAAAAAAATGAAATGCGAATAACAAATACAAATGAAACATTTCCATTCATAGCAGAGCGCAATTGCAACACAATTTCTATGAAATGGTTGAATTAAAGCAGAAATGATTCAAAATATGACAAAACGCCATTGAAGAAACTAATCGGAAATTCTGAAATGGAATCGTAAAATATTTTCTGCAGTTTGTATTGATTTTACGACCAATAGGTGACTTCATATTTTTATAAAAGTATTTTTTAAAACTGTAACAGGTATGAAAACCATATCTGCAACAGAAATCGATATCGAAACGGTAACATTTATTTAAAACTAGAAGCTTTTGGTGATACGCCGGTTCGACAATTTTCACGCTCGTTGAAATTTTTAACTAAATGTTTGATATTACTTTTCTTTTAAAAACTATTTCGTAAAAACATATTTAAATTTCCCATTTTGAAAAGTCATATCATTTCTTCATATATTATACAAGCCTTAAGCCATAAAATTCTATGCATCTCTCTTGCCAGTTCCTGCAAAATTTCAATTTTAAATTAAATTGGGAAACGATTATACTGTAGTTAACACAAAAACATTTTTTTTCAGAAATACGTGCACTGAAAAAGTGCCTTCCTGCATTTATGTCGATACTCATTACGGAAAAATTTTCATAATTTATCTCAAGAAGTATTCATTAAAAATTTCTCAGAATCATCATAAAATTCAATTTTTTTATTTTATTTCAAAAGGATTTAAATGATATGAATAAAAATATTTAAATTTGTTTCTGTCTATGAATGTACTTTAAACTTCATATTTTATGCAATTATTTGGTCTTCTTGGAATCCTATTCTGCGAAATATTCTTGACGCTTTAACTTTTAAACGTTTCTATCTTCTGCTATCAAATCTGGTCGATTATTGAAATTTTAAATAGAGTAGTTCAGAACAGCCAACATTTTTCCTAATCTTAAATCAATGAGTCTTGAGAAGACCTGGACGCTGAATAGAGTATAATCTTTCAGACGGTCGATGATGTGGTTAAAAATTGCTTGTTTTTTTTTAAAAGTGATAGTCACATTTTTATAAATCAGTCAATTTTAGGGACTGATTTAGTAGATTTGGAGTTTAACTCTTTTAATTTAAAATATGAATGTCTCAGGAATATTTTGTTATAAAAGATTCCCAGAACTGAGTATATAAGTAAAAACTAAACATTTGTAATTTATTTGAGCATTCATTGAACCAAGTTACATAAGTTATGACTACTTCATTCAGACCATTTTAACACATGTATTTCTATAATTACAGGTTTACAAATTAGCCGTAGAGCCCAGAATCAATAGGAGATATATTCTGAAACCATATTTCTTAAACACAGCTATTTTATTGAAATAATATAGATCAAGTAAATGATAATAGTAAACTTTATCTTGAATCTTTTACAGTATATTATATTTCTGATTTATTTCATTTTTTGCAGACATCTGTTTATTTCAAGTAAGATTTGACTTATTTTTTAATTTTAATTTTTCACAACATGATGAGAAAACATCTCCTATTTTACCAAATGCACAATTAACGTGCTGGTGTACGTCGAATTTAATTTTCATTTTGCCGGGAATAAACTGTTTAAAAATAGCGTTGAAATATTTTTTATTAAAAATAGAAACTTAAATTATGTATTGAAACATAATTTAAACATTATCATGAGAAATCTTTTTTTAATCTTTACTTTTATGCAAAATTCCTGTTCGTGCAATAATATTTTTGGAAGTAATCTAAGCAACACCATCATTTCAATTAATTTCAATTATATTACATTCTAACCAAAAAGTTAAAAAAAATCACTTTGAAATGCACATTTTCGATATCTAAAGTGTACTAAGACCAAATCTAATGGCTGTAAGCCAATATATCTGGTAGATAGATGATTAAAAGATATATATAGATGATTAAAAAATGTAAACGAAGACTGAATAATCAATTACTCTAAGGAATATTTTACAGAATTGGCTAGACAACTCGAATGCCCTATTCCCAATTACGAATAATACTTGAATGCAAATTCGAAATTTAAGGGCAATCTCCTTAACTGTTTTGTTAAGAAGCCCTCTTACACACGTTTTCAGCTTTTGTTGAGTTTCCTTTTCATAATGAAATTTAAAGAAATGCTGTCTAGAGGGACTCTCGAGATTCATTTGTATTTGCATAAAGTCTTTAACTAATTTTGAATAAAATATAGCAACAATAAAAGGAATTTCAGTGAAAGGGAAAAAATACAATTAAGGAATTTTCTTAAGTTCTTTGAGTAAAATTTTGTTAAATTGCAATGAGTAAAGATTTATTCCACCTCCTCCTGATGGCAATGCTTTCATGTATTACTTAATATAGAAAGCCAGGATAGAAAGTGTAATTTTTAAGAATTAGGAAAAAGATGATGCATATATCAGATGTGCATATATTTATCAGATATGTCCATATAAAAAATAAACCACCTCCTCAGACTCAGCTTGATAAGAATCAAAATCATTATCTTTCAATTAGTGTCATGATTCTTAATTATTCAACATCAATTCATGTCAGTGTTTTCCAGTCTTTATTTCTAAAAAAATAAATCTTCCTTCTGCATGTTTGTAGGTCTTTTTAAGCATCAATTGTTTGTATGAGAAAGAGAAAACATTATTGGCGTTCTCATTTAACTACAACTTCCCTCGGCATACATTTATCTTTATGATATCTCTTGATATAAACACACACACACACACTAGTTTTTTTAATATTAAACGTATCTGGCTAAGTGTCTGAAATGATTTAAGAAACATTAACGTTCCGTTTTCAATGTAACACTAGGGCTATTTTGAGACGAACTCTTATATTTTAACCTCGGTCGGATGAAGAAGAAGACATCTGAGCTGACAGACTTCTCACCAAGCTTCCATATCACAGCAGCTGATGAGGGTGTGCCCTAGATGGATTTAATGTGAATCAAACCAACTTTCATCACGGTTCTTGTGTAGAACCTAGTCCCGAACCTGAAACATACTGGTTCTGAAGTTGAGACCACCAGGAGACAGCGACCTCCTTCGTGAAAAAAACCCTTAAAAACAGAAAATGAAAATTCCTCGGTGCTATTGTAACTTTTTTAGAGCATATCTGTAATATTCATAGTTTAACAACATTACGAATAATAGGTACATTTAACGATCAATGAGACTTGTGAAAGAATATACAGTCGAATCCGGTTAATTGGACCACCGGATAATCGGACCAGCCGCCTTATTCGGACCAAATCTTAAAGAACCGAAACAAATCCTATGTACATAAGTCTAATATTATTCGCTTATTTGGACCAAAATTCCGTTTAAACGGACCAAAGAACATGGCTGGGAAGATGAAAAAGTAGCCACAAGTCGCCTGTGACAAGGCCCGAAGGCCACAAGGTCCAAAAGGGAAAAGAACCAGCGAGAGGTGAGCAAGCCCTTTGTTTCTTAGAACGAGCAGCTCGGTAGTAAGTTCTTCAAACGTTAACTGGAATTTGATAAGAACTTTTTTTATTGTGTTTCGCATGCTGAGTATCGTGTAGATAGTTTCGAAGAATTTTGTAAATATATTTTTCAATGAATAAAGTTCATAAGCAACAGTAGTTCTAGTTTGTATGTTCGCCATACGCGTGTGCCGCACAATAAAGGTCATAATGACATTTTAATATGTTACGTATTGCACATCTTGTCCTGTAACATAGGGCATGTTCGTGTAATCGGACCAGCCGGTTATTAGGACCAAAATGATCGCGTACCGATGTGGTCCGATTAACCGGAATCGACTGTATATCACTTTTTTTTATAATACACTACTGAAAACTAAAAAGAGCAAACGCAATAAAGAGAAAATAATGAGAAAAAAATTATTTTATCTAAATTGTGTTTTAACCCTTTTTTCACAGACGATACATTAAAGTACCATTTCAGTCTGGCTCATGTTTTCACAAGATTACTAATTTTTGTAGCAGTATTTGAAGAAAGATGAAGAAAGTATGTTCAATAGATACCTTTCAAAATCTTTCATTATTAATTTAATTAATTGAAAAAGTTCACCAACAAACATTTATGTCTTTATGTCGATTTTTCCTGCCTTTCTATCCTCCAACTCAACTTTACATTAACTGTCTGCTTATTTATAATATTTTGCTGACTTACTGTTAATCAGACCATTATGGAAATCAGAAGCAAATTGGTGTTTGATCTTATACAGCTTCTCAAATAAACATATTCTGAAAGAGCTATGCAGGTTATTGTTAACCTATTGTATGAGAATTTTCATCCCGATTTTTTATTTTTCAATTGCAAATGAAATTTTATTTTAAAACCTGAACACTCATAAAGTAATTAGATTTATCAGAATATCGGAAAAGGAAGTACGTTATTTTCGATTGTTTTGTCAATTCTTTGAAATCTATTCCAAATCTTGCTCGGTGAAAAAATCAGAGCTCGAAATTCACCGCGTTCTTTTTGAAAGGTTTCACAAGTTTTATCGCTTTACACGAAAATATATTGAGCTATAAAACTCTTCATCCGTCTTTATTGTTTCCTTTTCGGATTTCGCCCGTGTTTTGTGATGTGATGTTTGTATCTGGAAAAATATGAAGTGCTAATAAATCTGGAAATGCATGCATGGGCATCTTCCCGTGCACATTTTTGGAGCATTTCGCGCATAATACACAAGCGAAAAGCATTGTTTGGCAGCAGTTTTACAAATCATTTTGCTTTTTTATGACTGTTTGTCACGCAAATAATATTTTACAAATACTCATAAAAGGATAACGGTTTATTGTGTTTTTCTGCGATTTCTAGCATTTGAGTGAAATTTTAGGGGCAGTTTTGGCTATGCGTGAAGTAGCAATTTTATGTTACAACATTTTTTTAAAATATTTAGTTTCACTGCTCATTTTTAGATAAAATTCAGGTATTTTTAGGAAAAAATAAAATAGTTTAATTTTAATCCCATAATGTAAATTTTTTTAAAATCCCTTTTTAGCATATAGAAAGATTTAAAGCTATATTTAAAAAATCAATTCCTACTTAAAATTAAAATTCCTTATCTCGAATTTCAAAACTGCTGGAATAGTTTTTCAGTTGTAAGGTATGCATGCATATTATGCTTACCCTTTAACTGAAAAACTATTCCAGCGTATTTGTAATAAGAATATTTCAAATATGTATAATTAATTTTTTAAGATTACCAATAAAAATCTGCATTAAAAATATAAAGAAATAAAAATATTTTTTAAAAAACTCAAAGAATTTTTTTTTTAATTATTGACGCGACATTTGTTGAAATTTCACACTTTGTTCCCTCTCTAATATTCTCTAATTATTTTCATCCCTTTTCTCATTTCATGGGGGTCCTGTGGCCCAGTGCCGACTTCGGAACCGGTGAGTTTCGGTTTCGGAACCCAATTCCACCAAAGAACCGCTGTGTAAAAGGGTCTGGTGAGCGTTAAATTCGCCCCACGGGTGTGGTGTGGAAGTTTGGAGAGCAGGTACCAGCTCAAGTGTCGTCCTCGTCATCTAACCGCAGCTCCAAATTATGAAGTCAGTCTCAAAACCTCCCTACTGTTGCTTTAAAACTGGGCGTTAATATAACTGAACTAAACTATAACATCTCTTCTTCCACTCTTTATTTTAAACTAAACTTAACTTTTACTCTTAAGAAGGTCCTCTTTGAAGTCATACTCTATTTAAAGTGTTACAGCTAACCTGTATTTAATGAAAAGTTCTACTCTCAAAACAAAAAAGGGATTCATAGAAAATAATTACAGATAGCAAGTATTTTCTCTGAGACCTCTTCATTTTTCAGAGAATCTGCATTGAGAAAATGATCATTTTTTCCCTTTCGATACATATTCTTCCTTAAATCCATCCCCTTGTGTTGTTTGATTGTTTTAATGAATAAAAAATCCCAAACAAGGACTCCCCTTTTCATTTATTTACTCTATTTTTAAAAAATAAAAAAAGCTAAGCAAAGAAAGTTAATATTTGAAATAAATCATAAAAATGGCAAATCATGTTCAAACAGGATAAACTCACGATCAAATAATTAACCGGTTTCAACATTCTAAATGAAATACTTAACTTCTCAAATAATCTTTTAAGCAGTTGAAATAATTTCAAATTGTTAAATAATCAGTGAGTAGATAACCTGTTTTTAAAAACAATATTTCAAAAGAAAAAAAATGTATAATAATTATTTGAAATTTCGTCATTATCTTTTCTTCATAAAATGCAAATTGTTTTGGAAAATGACTTGCTAATTTTATTAAACCAGAAACTTTTTAGCCTTTTGATAGAATTTTAAGCTCACTTTTTCTGTTAACATGGATATTTTTCCAATTATTACTGAAAGACATTGTTAATTATTTTTCACATTTTTTTTTTTATCCGAACGTAATGAAATTTTTAGAAATAAAATAAATTTAAGCTAAAAAGCTTTAATATCTGAACGAATATAGAATAAAGATAAACACTGAGAATACCTTTACCATCAAAACTCAAGTAGTAAGTTGGCATTAATAATACATTTCTGGAAAAATAAATCCTTAAAAAAAAAAACGCATGACTTTTTTAAAAAAACAGCAAAAGAAAAAAATCGCTTTCAAGTAAAGTTTAAAAATTCCAAGAAAAAAAATCACATTGCATTGTTTTCTGACAACCGCAACATTAGAAGAGCATTAATAATCCGTTTTAGGATTTCAAGTTTCTTCATTCAGCCATTTTTTTTCCAAGGTGAAAACAACTTTTTGTGAAGAAACAGGAATGCATAAACAACTCAACTCAACTTTGGATTGTTCTCTTGGATAATAATCTAGCATTCTTCATAAGTCTTTTTAAAAATGATAGGGATGTATCTTTTGTATAAAAGAATGAGATATTTTTGAAATTATGTTTTTTAAAAAATGATTTTTTTCCATCCATTGGATTTCTCACTAAACGGTAGTTGCTTTAGATGTTTCTTATTTTTCATTTTCTGATGAAAATAAAAAAAAGAAATGAGATGCATCATAAATTATTACACGACTTTTTTACTTTTTTTACATCTTACGAAAAGAGATTTTTAATAAATGGTAACTTAAATACTGTTTTTATAAAATCACAGAAATAAAAAAAAATTGAAATAATTTAAAGTATTTCACAAATATTTTGATTCGTGAACATTTTTTAAGAACCTAAATAAAGACAAAACTATTCTAAGAGGCTTGATCCAAAAAATGTTCATAAGACAAAGAAAAAGGCTTTGTTAACAATAGACTCAGAATACAAAAATTAATTTTCAAAAATAGGGTTGTAACTTCTCTAGATAATTACCGAGCCTTTTGTTGTTTTTATCCCACTGTCGGATCAATTCTTTTTCTCGGCTTGGTAACAATCAAGTCCCTTGCTATTGATTCAGTTCTCAGGACCTATTTTGTACAATACAGTCTGATATGAACTTTGTTTCAGATAAGTGTTTTTTTATTCTCAGGAAAATTAAATAGTCACTGGGTACCAAATAGGGACTGCATGGCTTTGACTCCAAATAAAATGCCTAAATGTTTCCATATTGATGTTCCCCACTTGCTATCTGCCTGCTTCAAAAGTACGACTCCATTTCGCCACCTGTCCTAAACTCATTGCTTCGCCCTCTATACACTCTAACGGTTTTTCTGTGAATGTCTGATGGGGACATTTTCTTTGCCCAGAGAAATCGTATCACGACACCACTGTGCGGGACCATCTCTCTAGACACCTTGCCATTACTGTCGCTATTTCAGATCTCAGCACTAACAATATCTCTCGAACGACTTGTCTAATTAGCGCCATCTGTCTCCAATATAGGTATCAATATTCCCATCCAAAAATTCTATTTTCCAAATAGTGCTGCTTGTTAACTTTTTTTGGATAACATCTCGTATTTTGATTCGTGAAACATTTATTAAAACATAAATTAAGACGAAACCATTCTATGATACCATCTATGAAGTTAGATAAAGTTACTTACTTTGAAGCAATAAGACGATTAATTTTCAATATTCCCTAAAATATTGCTTAGCTCGTTTCAAAAAATAATAATCGGTGTTATCATGGAACAAAATGAAAAGTTTGAATGGATCCCTTGAGAAATATTTCCAGGGCATTTCTTTTGAATTCCTTAACATTCCTCTTAGATAGTTTATTTCTCT
Source organism: Argiope trifasciata (assembly GCA_026543055.1). NCBI lineage: Eukaryota > Metazoa > Arthropoda > Arachnida > Araneae > Araneidae > Argiope > Argiope trifasciata. The sequence continues at coordinate 85,202 of JAPMOQ010061751.1, read as the reverse complement.
GGAATTCATTTTTCAAACTCTCAGATGAAAATATTTACCGTTTGAGAGACGTGTCCAAATTTTGCAGCTAAAAAGAACCGGTAAAGGGAGAGAATCGCATTGTTATTTTTTTATCCTCCCTTCGGTTCGTTTAATAAATAACTACCTCAATTCACTTTTTCTTTTTTTCTTTGATTCGAAGACTCGAAAGTGATAACCGCCAGGAAAGAAATCCCAGAAGCATCGAAAAAAATTCTGGATTGTTTTTTTTTCTTAAACTTAAGAAGATAATATATGACAGGAAAAAAAATTTCTTTCTGCACCTCAAAGAATAAAACGTTGTTGAAAGAATTAAAATTCTGGGAAAAAAACTCGGGGTATAGGAAATAAAAACTCCGGATGAAACCCTCTCATCAAAGCCGTTGGGTCCTACCATTACTGAATTGAATTTACCTGAAGAATTTGTGAATCAATGTTTTCTGGAGAAATAAATGAACTCAAAAATAGAAAAACAATCAAAGCCAAAGAAGGAGCAAAATTTGGAGCTGCAAAATCTACTGAGATTGTCCAAACGAATTGAATTTTTGTTTGAAATCGTATTTGTCTATTTGCCTCTTGTTGAATATAGGACGCATTTACCTAATGAAGTATTTTTGCACTGCCGTGAGCATATACCGTGTGCTCCAGTTTGGAAGAAATAGAAGATTCAAAGCAGGAAAAACTTAGAAACAGTCTTCTTAACTTGTCATCTACATATCAATACTGAGTCACTCCTTGTTTTTATAGAATTTCCGATAAGCAATTCCTTATCACGGTTACGAATACTTCTTAAAAACAATAAGAATTAGTTTCATCATAAACTACTAAATGCACTTGGAGCTCGCTCGGTTTCCGAGTGACTGTTAAAATAAATTTAATCTGCTTTTCCTAGAGTGCCACTGATCGCTCACACAACACCTGGAAATTGAAAGGAAATCATGTAGATTTTACAAAGACAAAAAGGCTCTCATTTGTACCTCTGCCGAGCAACAATGGCAAAACCACTGCTGATAATTTGAATTAAAAGAAGTGTTGAACATTCAAATAAGAGCATTCGATAAAGATATGTTAAACTATTACTCCAAAATCATAGCGTGGGCACATCAGTAACTGGCCATTTAATAATAGTTGTTTATGTGTGAATCTAATGTGACCCATTCTCAGACGACTTAAAGCTGTGCCATGTTTTCGATTATTCGAAGAAAGCTAATTTGCTGCGATGGACTTATAACTATGAAGTTTGTTTAAAGTTCAATATCTTTGCCTTTTACTTTTCATTATTTTTTGTCCGTAAATTACTTGCACAATTCATACATATAATTAAGAAACCAGTCCCCAGTCTTAACTCAGTCTTATCGATTGGTTGGTAAGTTAGTTGTATTTTTTGTCACAAGAGCCAAAAAACTCAAATTAATTTAAAACTCAAAAGAAGAGTGAAATTTAAATATCACTCTTCTATAAAAACTGGTGATTTCTGACCATTTCAGAGACCGTTTCAAAGAAGTGTTACTCGTTTGCCAGATTTCTTTAGAGTGATTGGCCTATGATTATGAATATGGGGATTGTTCTAAAATTAATACATATGAACTTCATAATTGGTTCAGATTTGATCAAAAAAGCTATAAATATTTATATATTTAGCCAGAGGTTCCTGGCCTTACTGCGCCATTCATACGGTAAAGTAGATCATTGTTAATGTTTTAAACTTCTTAGATAAAAATCAAATATATTTATGCATGATCTAATAAAAAAACAAATGTAAGCGAAAGATATATTATCTTTACTTTAAAATGTTAAGTTAATATATATAACAGGAGATTCGTAACAATTAAAAATTTAAAAATGTTTGGCTGATAATTATTTCCCAGCAATTTCGGAGTGTTATATTTGATGTATGAAAAAAAAATTGTGTCAATATTTGATAAATGCTGAGCATTAAATCAAAATGTGTTGAACCTTTAATTTAGGGTGGCATCTGGAGCACATTGGTGCTAATTCACCAAAAAGCAAATACTTGTGAGTAATTCGTATATGCCCTATACGCCTAGATCTGAATGACCCCGGTTTTGAAAATTTGCGATCTAAAATAGGTCACCAGTGACAGCATGCCTAATCCCCTGCCAAAAAAACCTCTTCCGATTTTGAGAAAAATTTCAAAACGTTACTTGCATAGAAATTCCAAATTGAATAATGATATATCGTTATTTTCTCTCCTCTCTGGTTTTATCTTCCTTGTTTTCAACTCTGCCCAAGTCTGAGTAATTTGTTGCATACCGATACACCATGTTGCTTATCGATTCTGAATTTCTCTTAGTACTTCAAATGCAAAAGTTTCTTTAACAATAGCAAGCTTTGCATTGGTCTATGTCATTGCCTTGCAGAGTATGCGTGGATAAAGTCAAGTGCTGTAAAAAGTGAATAGTTTCTTGTGAGTATAAAGAAGAAGAAAATTGCACAACAAGCTCTTTTTCTACTTTTTTATTCCCGAAATGCACGGGCTTTCTCTTAGAATCAAACAAAGTACGTATTTATTTTTTCACTTATTTGTACTTTTCTCCTACTTTTAAAATCATTTAATTTTTTCTGTTGAAATTAACATTCTTTCTTAACTGTTATAATTTTCTAATTATGCTTCGATGATAATGTAATTGTGGAATATTAAACAGGATCTTCTTCTTGAGCCATTCGGACCATCTTCGTGTTTTCTTTTAATAACAACTCTTTTATATTTTGATCTGGCTTTTTTTATTATCTTTGGCTTTTACTGCATCTAGCAAAACAAACGTAAGAAACATACAAAATTTGTTTTAATGACTATATCTTTGGCAGCCATTTAAATTTATTTTTTAATTTTAATTATGGACTTTTTACCTGTCTAAAGCCATTTACAGTACACACCTAAGCATCGTTGGAATGCATGTACATTCACGATAAAAAAAAAAACTAGAAGTTTGCTGTATTATAAGCAGAAACTTGTTATAAACATAATGCTTGTTGAAATGCTGACTTTTTGAGCTCTCGTCACATTTTTTCTGTTATAGAAAAATATACACTGCTTAAACCAAATAATGAATATTATTTATTTATTCATTTATGCATAAATTTGTTACATTATGCACAAATTATTATTTCCAGTAATGCAGGAATAAAGATATCTTTAAGAAATATTGCTGTATTATTACAGAAAATGTCAAAAATTATACAATTATTCTTATTTTTTGTCATATTATGATACAAAAAAAATGATATTCATCAAATAGAATTTTTCTTCGTAATAGCAAAAAAGTTATAAAGTGATAATACATTTTATTTCCTAAAAGGGAAGAGCTAACAATTTTAACTAAGCATTTTTTATATATAATATTCTTGAAAAAGCGTTAAGATTCAGTGATTTTAGGCCTTGACAACCTTTTGGCGACGAATTTGGCTATTTTGGTAACAAATTAGATAATACGGGAATTTTCCAGAATTTTGTTCATGGTGCCAATAGGAACAGGCATGTGCCTGATTGTTCAAGAACCTTCTCTGGTCAGCTCTGGGAAATGTAAAAAGCTGGCAGTCTCGACCCAATATTAATCGTGTATTCAATCTCGAAAGGAGTCGCTGGAAGGTTTAGAGATGCATAGCGAGTCAACGTTGGATTACTCGAAGTATATAACAGTTATTGAAACAGTAACAGTAACAATTGAAAAAAAGGTATCAACTTATTTTCACTTAAGCTGTTGTTAAATTTCTAGCAAGGAGTTTTAATTAAAGAAAATATTTTTTTGTAAATTTAAACAATTTTGCTTAGATATAATATGCAAACTAAATATTTAAATGCCAAAATTAATTTTTCTCATTCTAGTAAGAATGTGGACTCAGTTTTCTCTCTTAATGAACGAACTTTTAAAACACTCCCCATCACTTCAACTTAAAAAGTGTTGAAAAGAAAATACTACTTTTAAGCTGAAACAGATTGAGAAAGTTATTACAGAAACAAATTGTGCAGTTATCGTTATTTGAATTTGAAAAACAGTCTCTTAACTTATTTCCATAACAAAACATCTTTGTCATTTTATTGCCCATTCTTAATATCGAACTATCAATTACTTTCTTCCTACATTCGTGGGGGGCATTTCCCCTTTATGAGTAACTTAATGGTTTTCGGAAATTGCGGTTGAGAAACGGCATCCACATCCTTAACTAGTGGAAACTTTAATGCCATCTTTTGTGAGATATTCGAGCATTCGTTTCTTCCTCTTTTCTTTCGCCGTTTATTGCCCCTAAATATTTACATCCGAATTCCCGTCATTTATCCTGAATACGAACACTTTCCTGAGGCTATAGTTTGATGGAGTACCAGTGGTAATATGTTCCATTCTAAAGTCCAAATAACATTCACGCTTAATGTTTGATTATTAACTGAAAACAATTTTGGAATGAATTATTGAAAATAAAATATGGTGGTTCTTTTCAGTATTTTAAATAATTATGAAAAAAAACTTTTTGAAATTTTTTATGAGACGAACAAAAATTATGAACAAGAATGATTAAAAGAAGAAATGATGTTTAGTAGTTTTCAATTAAAATTTACTAGAATGTCAAAATAAATAATATGCTAAAGTTAATTATCATAACTTTTGCTTAATTTTTTTTTAATTGTGAAGTGTGCAATTTTTTTATATATTTTATTTCTCGAATCTCAGCAAAAATAAGGCAGATTCAACTCTGTATTCTAACGGATTGCCTGTGCATTTAAAAGTATCAATAAAAATGTAATGTCTTTCACAAACAATATTGTTATCCATTATTTTGTTTCAACATCTGAAGTAGGAAAATGGGATTTAAACAAGAGATTGAATTTGAAATTATAATGCACGAAAACGGAATAAAAATGTAATAAATGGGCTTAACTAATAAAATACGACAAGAAGGTGATAAAAGCTACGAGCATTAAAAATGAGATTTTCACCAACTTTTCGTCTACTTTATCGAAAATTCATTTATTATTTATCATATACGAGTCATCTTTTAATTTCTATTTAATTTAATTACACCATTTTGAAGTTAAAAACCATCTTGTAATTCAAAAAGAGCATAATTAAAACGGAAGCAAAAAATTATTAATTCTCAGAAGTAATGCATTATAAGAATTATGCTAGAAAAATGTTTCTTTCATTAAGTGCTAAGCTCATTTTAATAGTGCAAATTAAGCTGTTTTAAAAAATCTTATGAAATTTTCAGAAAATAGAAGAAGCACAGTTAAGGATGTTTAGAGTAGAAGATCATAAAAAAAGAAAACTTAAGAGACTTTTATTTTTCCGACATCTGTCACACCGAAAGAACGTTAATAACTGTTTTGGAGATTCAAAGCCAGCTCATTCGGCCATTTTACTTCTGTGAAAGAATAGTTTCTGAAAAGAAAACAACATTTCTGAAGTTTTATTAACAACTCTTCTCAACTTTGAATTCTTTTCTCGGTAATAATTTAGGAAGTCTTCATTTTCATTCTTGAAATAGAATTTCTCAAAAAATAAATGTGTTTGAATTTTTTGTGGATGTGTGTGTGTACAAGACTGCGTGTGTATACATCGGTATTCGCATAATATATAATGTAATATTGTTAATATTGTTAAGGACGTCATATGCTTATACAAATCCTTCGGGTTCTATTACTCGTTCAGTGGGTGTGAATGTTGGGAGAAGAGATGATTAACACACAGAATGATCAGTCCTTTAGTAGACAACACAACATAGACGTTTATTTACAGTACAAAGACAGGACAGCACAAAGACAACAAATATTTACAGAAGTATTCTGTACATAAGACAACTATATATAGCCGAGAGGAACACACAAGACAGCACAAAGCAGTATTCTACTGCAAATAGTAGCCGACAATAGCAACAGTAATCCACAGGCAAAGATTCCGTAGTGACAACGTCCACAGCTCACAAAGCGGCAAGACAGGGTTCAACAGGAGAAGGAATCTTTAAGTCATTTTGTTCTGCACTCACGTCGGTCTCTCCCGAATTGGCTGAAACTATTCCTCTGTCTCTTCTTGAATTCGCTGGCGTCTAACTACTTCGCACAACGGGACTACTCCTCAGTTCAGGACAGCTCCGTTCCCGACGATGACACAACGAGTCAAGACACATTCTTCGTCAGAATACGCCATGCAGCGGTATAGAAGTTCTCTGTTCAGGACTCTTATTCCAGACATCTCAGACATCAGACAGGTTAAAGGAGTGCCCGCGTCCTTAGACGCTACTTCCTATAATGGCAGTGGGTAGATGAAAATAGCATTTCTTTCGGTGTATGGCATGAACTTCTGTCTCTCACGTTATCTTTACTACTGAAGCGCTCCGCGGAGCGGAGCAGTGTCTCCCAAGGGGGAGGTGGGTGGTGGAACAGAATGGTCCAATCAGCAGTCGACATCATCGGGGAAGGTGAGGGTGGTCGCTGCGGTGCGCTGGGAAAGTAACCAGCTCAGAATGTACAGTTCTAAGTGTTAAATCCTTTCTACTACAAGAGCCAATCAGCATGCAGTTTGAGGTGGTGAGCGATGTGAGGGAAAATAGAGTAATGGTAATTAGATAATTAGAACGTTGCGCGGTCTTTTGATATTGGGATCTGGGTTGTAATTAGAGATATCCTTAAGTGCTGGGCTGCTATGGTTATCTAATTTATTAAAGAAGTTTTGTAGAAATTTTCTTTATTGTTTGCTTAAGGGTAGGATATTGTAGTGCCGTGAAAATTTCGGCGCTAGGCATAACCCTACGGGCCCTACAGATTTGCCTAACGACAATATTCTGCTGGGTGCTCAAAATATTAAGATTTGTTTTGGCAGTATGCCCCCACACCTGGCATGCGTAAGTCAATATTGGGCGCAAATAGGCTGTGTAAATAAGCATTTTTGTTTCCCTATTCAACTTTGAATTCCGAGCGATAAGGGGGAAAATTCTGCGTGATTGTGTTCGGAATTTGCTCTTAGTGTAATGAATGTGTGCCCTCCAATTCAATTTTCTATCCATAATAACCCCTAAATATTTGGCTTCCAGAGACCAGGGGATGTACTTTCCTTTTATTTTGATTTGTTGGAAATTTTTCTGCTTGGGGGGTTTGTGAAAGAGTACTGCAACGGTCTTGTCCACGTTGATCTCGATCTTCCACTTTTCCATCCAGGTAAGAATCTCATTTAGGTGCCTGTTAAGGGCTATCGTGATGTAGTTGGCGTTATGGTTTTTGGCTAGAATTGCAGTATCGTCTGCATATAAACACAACATGTTGTTAAACTGTGTTGGAATGTCGTTGATGTTACAGGAGAACAGTACCGGCCCGAGCTTGGAGCCCTGTGGTACTTCTAATTGTATGGGTTTAAGAGTAGACATGTCATTTTTCACCCTTACCCTGAAGCTGCGATCGTTGAGGTATGAAACAATGATTTTAATTAAATAAATTTGCGTGTTGAATTTAATAAGTTTATATATGAGTCCATTGATCCATACCCGATCGAAAGCTTTTTGAATATCTAGGAAGACAGGTCCTGTTTTTTGTTTGTTTATGAATCCTGAGGTGATGAATTCGGTTGCTCGTAAGTGTTGATGTGATGTGCTGTGGCTTGGTCTAAAGCCAAATTGTTCCGGACAAAGAATGTTTTCTTCTAGGTGACGATTAAATCTGAAAAGAATGACGTTTTCAGCAATTTTGCTAAGTGAAGAAAGTAGGGAAATGGGTCGGTAGCTAGTAGGATTCGTGGGATACTTACCAGGCTTATAGATAGGTACTACTGTGGCTGTCTTCCATCGTGCTGGAAAATGACCTTTTTTCAAGATTTTTTGCACTAGTAGGGTGAAAAATAAAATAATATTTAGTGGTAGGTGAGATATAATGGTATTCGAGATGTTGTCGTGTCCCGGGCTTTACATTTTTTGAGTTTCTTGATGTTGGCTATGATTTCGGTCGGTTTCACTGGGTCAATGTTTACATTGACCAGTGGCGCTCTCTGTGTGTATATGTACTCATTAATAGTTTCTCCGATTATTAATAGTGTCTTCATGGGTAATTTGATTAGGTTTAAATTGATTCTCTAAGCTATCCGCTAAGTAGTTTGCTTTCTCGAGGTCGGTTTATGCAATTCTAGCCGGACCTTTAAGGGTCGGAATTTCTTGCTTTTTCTTTTTAAATGGCCGAACGAAGTCCCACACATTTTGATTTTCCAAATTTATATTAATGAGTTGATTGATGGACTCTTTATTTTCAAGTACTCGGGAGTTAGAGTTCTTCTAAAACCAACTGGAAAGCGTACAGTGAGGAACTCTCCACATGCCGATTTAAATACAACAACCTATTAAACCAAAGTAATATAGATAATCTCTCAGAAAAAATAGAAAATGAAATTATCAACGTAAAAAATAGAAACTCATATCCCATCAACAGCAATAAACCGTATATTGACCCCACCATTAAAAAATTAAATTACGAGAGGAATAGAACTAGAAAACTCTTCCAATCCTCGAGACAACCTGAAGTGAAAAAACTATTAAATAAATTTAATACCAAAATAAAAAGACTCTCCCGAGAACTTGAAAATAAAGAGTTCACCAATCAACTCATTAATATAAATTTGGAAAATCAAAATGTGTGGGACTTCGTCTGGCCATTTAAAAAGAAAAAGCAAGAAATTCCGACCCTTAAAGGTCCGGCTAGAATTGCATAAACCAACCTCGAGAAAGCAAACTACTTAGCAGATAGCTTGGAGAATCAATTTAAACCTAATCAAATTACCCATGAAGACACTATTAATAATCGGAGAAACTATTAATGAGTACATATACACACAGAGAGCGCCACTGGTCAATGTAAACATTGACCCAGTGAAGCCGACCGAAATCATAGCCAACATCAAGAAACTCAAAAAACGTAAAGCCCGGGACACGACAACATCTCGAATACCATGATATCTCACCTACCACTAAATATTATTTTATTTTTCAACCCTACTAGTGCAAAAAATCTTGGAAATAGGTCATTTCCCAGCACGATGGAAGTCAGCCACAGTAGTACCTATCTATAAGCCTGGTAAGTATCCCACGAATCCTACTAGCTACCGACCCATTTCCCTACTTTCTTCACTTAGCAAAATTGCTGAAAACGTCATTCTTTTCAGATTTAATCGTCACCTAGAAGAAAACATTCTTTGTCCGGAACAATTTGGCTTTAGACCAAGCCACAGCACATCACATCAACACTTACGAGCAACTGAATTCATCACCTCAGGATTCATAAACAAACAAAAAACAGGACCTGTCTTCCTAGATATTCAAAAAGCTTTCGATCGGGTATGGATCAATGGACTCATATATAAACTTATTAAATTCAACACGCAAATTTATTTAATTAAAATCATTGTTTCATACCTCAACGATCGCAGCTTCAGGGTAAGGGTGAAAAATGACATGTCTACTCTTAAACCCATACAATTAGAAGTACCACAAGGCTCCAAGCTCGGGCCGGTACTGTTCTCCTGTAACATCAACGACATTCCAACACAGTTTAACAACATGTTGTGTTTATATGCAGACGATACTGCAATTCTAGCCAAAAACCATAACGCCAACTACATCACGATAGACCTTAACAGGCACCTAAATGAGATTCTTACCTGGATGGAAAAGTGGAAGATCGAGATCAACGCGGACAAGACCGTTGCAGTACTCTTTCACAAAGCCCCCAAGCAGAAAAATTTCCAACAAATCAAAATAAAAGGAAAGTACATCCCCTGGTCTCTGGAAGCCAAATATCTAGGGGTTATTAGGGATAGAAAATTGAATTGGAGGGCACACATTCATTACACTAAGAGCAAATTCCGAGCACAAGCACGCAGAATTTTCCCCCTTATCACTCGGAATTCAAAGTTGAATAGGGAAACAAAAATGCTTATTTACACAGCCTATTTGCGCCCAATATTGACTTACGCATGCCAGGTGTGGGGCATACTGCGAAAACAAATCTTAATATTTTGAGCACCCAGCAGAATATTGTCGTTAGGCAAATCTGTAGGGCCCGTAGGGTTATGCCTAGCGCCGAAATTTTCACGGCACTACAATATCCTACCCTTAAGCAAACAATAAAGAAAATTTCTACAAAACTTCTTTAATAAATTAGATAACCATAGCTGCCCAGCACTTAAGGATATCTCTAATTACAACCCAGATCCCAATATCAAAAGACCGCGCAACGTTCTAATTATCTAATATCCATTACTCTATTTTCCCTCACATCGCTCACCACCTCAAACTGCATGCTGATTGGCTCTTGTAGCAGAAAGGATTTAACACTTAGAACTGTACATTCTGAGCTGGTTACTTTCCCAGCGCACCGCAGCGACCACCCTCACCTTCCCCGATGATGTCGACTGCTGATTGGACCATTCTGTTCCACCACCCACCTCCCCCTTGGGAGACACTGCTCCGCTCCGCGGAGCGCTTCAGTAGTAAAGATAACGTGAGAGACAGAAGTTCATGCCATACACCGAAAGAAATGCTATTTTCATCTACCCACTGCCATTGTAGGAAGTAGCGTCTAAGGACGCGGGCACTCCTTTAACCTGTCTGATGTCTGAGATGTCTGGAATAAGAGTCCTGAACAGAGGACTTCTGGATCGCTGCAGGGCTTATTCTGACGAAGAATGTGTCTTGACTCGTTGTGTCATCGTCGGGAACGGAGCTGTCCTGAACTGAGGAGTAGTCCCGTTGTGCGAAGTAGTTAGACGCCAGCGAATTCAAGAAGAGACAGAGGAATAGTTTCAGCCAATTCGGGAGAGACCGACGTGAGTGCAGAACAAAATGACTTAAAGATTCCTTCTCCTGTTGAAACCTGTCTTGCCGCTTTGTGAGCTGTGGACGTTGTCACTACGGAATCTTTGCCTGTGGACTACTGTTGCTATTGTCGGCTACTATTTGCAGTAGAATACTGCTTTGTGCTGTCTTGTGTGTTCCTCTCGGCTGTATATAGTTGCCTTCTGTACAGAATAGTTCTGTAAATATTTATTGTATTTGTGCTTTCTTGTCTTTGTCCTGTAAATAAACGTCTATGTTGCGTTGTCTACTAAAGGACTGATCATTCTGTGTGTTAATCATCTCTTCTCCCAACATTCACACCCACTGCGCGAGTAATAGAACCCGAAGGATTTGTATAAGCATATGACATCCGTAACAATATTACATTATATATTATGCGAATACCGATGTATACACACGCAGTCATGTACACACACACATCCACAAAAAATTCAAACACATTTATTTATTGGAGAAATTCTATTTCAAGGATGAAAATGAAGACTTCCAAAATTATTACCGAGAAAAGAATTCAGACTTGAGAAGAGTTGTTAATAAAACTTCAGAAATGTTGTTTTCTTTTCAGAAACTATTCTTTCACAGAAGTAAAATGGCCGAATGAGCTGGCTTTGAATCTCCAAAACAGTTATTAACGGTCTAGGGACCAGTCGATATGCTCACGAGCCCAGGAGAGTCGCTGCAGGCGATGTCGTGCTGTCAGTAAACGCTCTCGAGTCGGTCTTCTGCTGTCTTAGCCCAAGTAAGACAAATTTCGCCGCACAGTCCTATCGGACACGTCCCACTTGCGTCCCACATTGATTCCTGCAATTATTTGACGAAGTGTTGCGTGTCTATTAACACTGACCATCCTACACAGACGTCGGTGGTCTCGGTCGTTAAGTGCAGGTGGTCGCCCACTGCACTATCCGTGATGGGATGTGATGCCAGAAATTTCATACTCTCGGCACACTCTTTATACTGTGGATCTCGGAATGTTGAATTCACTAACGATATCCGCAATGGAATGACCCATGCGTCTAGCTCCAACTAACATTCCACGTTCAAAGTCTGTTAATTCTCGTCGTGCCGCCATAAATCACGAAAAACCTGTTCACATGAATAACTTGATCACAAATGAAAGCTCTGGAAAACGAACTTCGCATTTATACTTTTTCGCTGCGATACTACTGCCATCTGTATATTTGCATATTGCTATCCCATGACTTTTGTCACTTCAGTGTATATATGTATGTATGTATATATAAAATTTAGTTCTCACATGATAGCGAAATTTGGGTTTATAGGTTTCCTTCTTTTATAATGCTTATTTGATGTTTCCTAGCAAAATGATAAAAAGTAGAAGTGTCCTCCCTTCATATTTTTTCGCTTATTAACACAATGTAGCGTATTCTGTTGATAATATGGATCCATGAAGTGTGCCACAGAAGAGACGTTCCTGTGTGTAAACACGTGAAGAGCAGGATAACCTAGAGGGGAGGGGATCCCCTCCTTCTGAATTAAACCTCCGTGACAAACTGTGCCATGTAAGATGTTTCGAAGTGTAACTAAGAGAAGCGAGGATGCATTTCAGAAGCTCGTTGAATTCAAAGTTTAGTACAAAGTTAAACTTTTAGGCATGACACCACATAGCTGGGCTTCCGAATACCCATATTTACATGCACGACAGCTCACGCAGATAAGATTCACCGGTGCTCGAATTTCACCCAAAATTGGATGTACATTCACAATTCTAGTGATAACAGCGCACAGTAAATTTCACCCGTCTAACACTTGGAGTGCTCATGTGTGCACAGGCAAACGAACACACTTTCCTTTGAAGCAATAAAAAGTTCACAAAAACGAAAAGTAAATGAAATAAAACCTATTTATGAAACAAATCTAAATTAATATAATTATGTAAACGAAACTGATTGCGGAAACGATACTAAAAATTATTTCGGATTCAGACAAGTTTAAATTTTAAAATTTTAGTAAATCAATCATTGTATTTAGTGAGCGCAAATGCAGCTACAACTAAAATACAGATGAATCTAAATTAATTAACATAATAAGTCAATCAAAACGGAGCAAAACCGTAGCAAAACTACAACCAATAGAAAAAGAATCCGACCTGAAAACTACTTCAAGAGTCACTTCCAGGCGAGGATTCAAAATAAGGATTTTTTTCTGTGAGAGGCATCAGACAATGTTTAAAAGAACTGACTACTGGTGACCCGAAAATCCTCCGAAAATTAAGGCTAAAGACGCATATCAATTTTAACAGCAAAAAACACGAAAACAAAGCAAACAAAAAAAAACTTTTTTGTTTCATTTGGAAATGTTTTTCAATGTTTGTTTGTTTTGCTTTTTTTTTTTTGCTGTTTAAATTGGTATGTGTCTTTTGCCTTAATTTTCTGTAGATTTTCGGGTCACCAGTAGTCAGTTCTTTTAGACTTTGTCAAATGCCTCTCACAGAAAAAAATTCCTTATTTTGAATCCTCGCCTGGAAGTGACTCTTGAAGAAGTTTTCAGGCCGGATTCTTTTTCTATTGGTTGTAGTTTTGCTACAGTTTTACTCCGTTTTGCTTGACTTATTTTGTTAAATATAATTGAAAATATTGAAATATTTTTATTTTATTATCCTCCTCATTTGAGATAGTAAAATGGGGATTTCGGATTTGGCGACTTTCTCATGAGGATTTTTGGCTGCTTTACTTATGATCGTTTACAGCTACTCTCCAATAATATTTTTAAACATTTCTTGCACATAAAAACAATTCTGGTTTCATGTATTTTAAAAGAAATTGTCATAATAATTTCAGAAACTAAACCTTGAAATTAACAGTTTTATTTAATAATTATTTTTCAGGCTATATCAAATAGCAGATAGTATCAATATAGAATTCAGCATTAAACGGAATTTTTCAATTTGTGTCCTTGCCATCTTTTATGCGTTGAAAACTGCTTATTATGTTTTAAAATTTTAATCTGTATAGCTTATATTAAGAATATTTTTACTCTATCATATAAACTGGCCACTATATTCTCCTGAAAAAAGAAATATAAAGTCCTTCTTGGACGTAAGATTAGTTTTGAGAGAAAAGTAATCCCTCATTCTTGGATTACGGGATTTTTTTTTTTCCGTTGTGCATACTCATATCTTGACTGCCCATAATTATTGTGGTGACATCTTAATAAGCCAGTAACTACCACTAAACATTGGTGGCCATTTTTGTATAGTGGATAAGTTACTGGATTTCAAACCCGAACATCGCAGGTTCGATCCTTGGCGGAATTCAACCTACGTATTGGCACAATTCCGCCAACACCTACGCCAAATTGATGACCTCGGACGTGATGAATTTTCAACAGCTCTCTTGGCGCCATCTCTCCATCAGCAATGCAAAGTCGTCAGACTCACTTGACGCAGCAACACAAAGCCCTCAGACTCACTTGACGCACCAACGCAAAGTCGTCAGACTCACTTGACGCAGCAACGCAAAGTCGTCAGACTCACTTGACGCAGCAGCAACGCTCATATACTAGCCATAACGCTTGGCGCAATAAAATCGTTCATCTCTCAACCGAACAAACTGGTAGGGGAGTATTGTGGTGACATCTTAATAAGCCAGTAACTACCACTGAACATTGGTGGCCATTTTTGTATAGTGGATAAGTTACTGGCTTTCAAACCCGAACATCGCGGGTTCGATCCTTGGTGGAGTTCAACCTACGTATTGGCACAATTCCGCCAACATATTATGCCAAAATTATATCTCGTTGAGTGGAAAAAAAATTATGTTTATCTCATTTTTAAATTCCAATTATATTTTCTGCTGTTAATTTTTAAGTTAATTTTTTTGAAAACAAAATTGGATTCATAAATTAAAAGAATACAAAGAATAACAATGTAATCATTTATTCATCAAAAATTTAAAGCTGGAAATCTAGAATACAGTAAAACCTTTTTTGAAATCAAATCCGTTTTGAATAAAATTTACATTCATTTTATTCTTTTATCACCAATATGAAGTTGATGACAATATTTGAAACTTTTTGCTCTTTAATACATTGGTTATAAGATTTCATAATTGATATAAATTCAAAGAAATAGTATATTGGAATTATAAGATTAAAAATTGCATTTGGGAAAACTTCGCATCATTCTCATAGTTATATTTTCTAATATATAAAATTAGTGTAGTTATAAAATAGAAAAGTTCTTGCTAAGTCTTTTGTTATTATTATTTATTTGCCTCAATTATTGTATTGGTGAATTTTAAATTCTCCCTTTTGATTCAAAGAAATTATTCAGTGAATTGAAAAAGAAAAGAAAATATTGAGATTTGCATGTCTTTTTCTTGAATTTAATTTTCTATTTATCTGTATCTTAGAACTTTTTTGTCTCGCATATTTTGAGCAAGAATTTATTTATGAATTATATTAGTAATAACAAGCGAAATTCATGTATCGTAACGTACATGAAAAAATTTACTCTTGGAATTGTTTAATCGATATAGGGGCACCTTGAAAGTATAATTTTCTCTTTCAATGAGGGTCTCTACTCTACTTTTGGAGAGACAAGAACACAATTTCAGTTTTCGAGTAAATTATTATGGCTTATGACTTAAATTAAAATGGTAAATTATTATGGTAATAATAAAATTAACTAGTTTTAAAATATCTGTTTAAACTAGATCTAAATTTTTTAATGGGGTGATATCCTTTAAATGCATAGAAAATTATTTTATTACTGCTGTCACATGAAAAAAAAAATTAACAAATATTCTTGTATAGCAGGCTATTCTAGCAGAAAAGATTGTGTCAAACTTAAGGTAGATGCATTGCGAGCTCTTAAAAAATCAATAAAAAAACTAATGAGAATAAATAGAGATGAAC
Organism: Argiope trifasciata; assembly: GCA_026543055.1. Classification (NCBI taxonomy): domain Eukaryota; kingdom Metazoa; phylum Arthropoda; class Arachnida; order Araneae; family Araneidae; genus Argiope; species Argiope trifasciata. Next base: position 69,461 of record JAPMOQ010061751.1, on the reverse strand, counting down.
GCTATTGAATAAGCTTATGAATTTGACTTAAATTCATAAACTTATTTAAAGTATTGCTTACTCTGCGTCACGAAGTAGAGAAGTATTTTTAAACCCTTAATATATGCTTTCATATTGAATAAAAAAAACTAATGAGAATAAATGGAGCTAAATGGTATCGAATAAATTTATGAATTTCACTTCGATCCATAAGCTTATTTATAAGCTTCAATTCATGAGCTTATAAATTTAACTTCAATTCATAAGCTTATTTAAAGCATTGCGTACTCTCCGTCATGAAATAGAGAAGAACTTTTAAACACTAAATATATGCTTTCAATTTAAAGTAAACCAATAAGAATAAATAGAGCTAAGCGATATAGAATGAGCTTATGAATTCACTTCCATTCATAAGCTCATTTAAAGTACTCTCCGTCACGACATAAAGACTTTCAGTTTGAAATAAAACTAATGAGAATAAAGTTAACGTAATACTCTAAAGCCATAAGCTTATTTAAAGTATTGTGTACTCTCCATCACGAAGTAGAGAAGAACATTAGTGTTGCCATTCTGAGCCTTTTTTTTTTCTTTTGTTATTTTTACAGTTACTCTTATACTTCTTTTTATCTCTAGGTTCAGCTCTCTCCGGACAACAAAGCTTCGTTCAAACAATCCACCATTCTTCCGCAATTGCTTTGAGAAACAAGGAGGAGGGGAAACCGATCCTCGTTTGTCAATGCCGCAATCACTCAACAGGAAGAGGCGAGCCCCGGTCAAGCGGAAGACGAAAAAGTATTTTCTTGAAGAATGGAGGGAACACCCACACCCCCCTCACGTGCAAAAAGGAAGAACTAAACAGATAAATAAGTGGATAAATGACTCCTCTTTGTGTATGGGTTCTTCATTTCTGTTCCCAGAGTGGAATGGAGACGCGGCGGACGGACGGACAAAGGCAGAGAGGCTGCGCAAAGTGGATGGAGTGCCCTAAGTGTTGAGGGGTTCCTGTTTTCGGCTATCTCGTTCCGCTTCTTCAGATCCGTCCCGCGGGAGGACGAGGGAAATCTCGGAGCCCTCTTCTATTTCCGGAGTGAAGGAGTTTTACCTGAAGAGCAGATGTTCTCAGCTTGAGAAATGCAGCCGCTTAAGTGTTACGAATGAGGCACTCTCTGTCTATCTGTATGTCCAATCAGTAAAGAGTTTCTGGTTCGGTTTGGAAAGAAGAGATAAAAGACAAGATAACAAACCATAATTAATATTATTTGATTTTGTTAAATATTTTTAAAAAGTACCACCGTATTTATATTTTGAACTTTAGATAGGGATCAGTACTAAAAATATATTTAATATGTTTTTCTCATTTAAAAATAAAATATTTTAGGAAAAGTTGAAAGAAGTCAAAGGCAATAAAATTATAAAAGATTATAATAATAAATAATAAATGACTTTTTGATAATTATATTTTATCTGGAAGAATATAAAGGAAACATTTTAAAATTAGAAACTTTATTCAAGTCATCAAATTAAAATATTTTGTTGAAAAATTTGATAATTTTGAACTTTATATAGACACTTTATTAGATATTGTGTCGTCAAAAATAAATTCCAAAAGCATTGAATTATAAATTGAATAGTATTTTATATGTTTTACGTTTGCTAAAATATACTAGTTCAAACATCAATTATGCTTTATTTAATCATCAAATTCTAAATAAAAGGATCTTAAAAAAATTACAGAAGATCATTTAGAAACCATAGAAGTCCCTTCGGAGTATCAACAATTACTGTTAAAGTTCAATTACTGTCGATTGAAAATTTGAGGAAAGAATGCGGTTTAGATAACGATGGAAAAAAAACGAACGGTATTTGTATAGAAATGAAACTATTGTTACGAGCCTGTAATTTGGCTCCCCAGAACGACTAACTTCATTATAAGAAAGACTGATTTGCAGGCATTGGTATTGAATACTGTCAGATATCGCATCAAAGATCTCAGAGCTTAAAAACAAAATTATCGGTTATTTGACGGATTGGAGACGAATTTGGCGACTTCGGCCACAAAACCGATAATGCTCGAACCTTCGGGAATTTTTCCAATCCGCCCATTAGGAGCTGATAAGCCCTGATTCGTCTAGAAGATTCTAGGCGCACGTCCCGGAAACTATAAAAGGCTGGTATGCTGAAGCTGCGAGTAGTCGTCGTGAATTGGATGTAATAAATTGTAGTCGGATTCACCGTCAAGTAAAGTGTCTTCGAGACGATAGCGAAGCAACAACGGAGTACTGAATTATTGTATGCCATATCATATCGTGTGTAGTAGCCAGTTGTGTGAATTAGTGAGTCAGCATCAAAAAATAGAAGAGACAGAGGTCTGTTTCAGCAGTCTGGAGAGACTGTAGAGAGAAGCTTTGATCATCCCTCTCCTAAATGAATATTGTCTGACCACTTTTTCTGCTGTGTACATTGTTACGACTTGTGAACTATTGTTGTTGTATGCTCATCTTGGCTGTAAATATTTGCCGTCTCTGTTCTGTCCTGTCTTCTTGCAAATAACCGTCGTAGATTTTCTCCATTGATTCTTGCTAATTGTGCCTTAATACACTCGCTAAAAATGTAAATGGGTTTGAAATATTAAGCACTTTTTCTTCTTGTATACAGCCAACCAACACTATTATAGATCTAGTTCATCAACCTGATGAAGTATCCATTAATCATTTCTGAAATACTTCCGAGCAAGGAAATATTTTCAGCGTATTCATTGAGTCTTTCTGCTTTTCTTTTATGTCACAGCAGCTCCGTAAATATAGTGCACATTGTTATATTTTAAATTTATCAATGACGTAATCGTATAATAGCTTTGTATTTGCAAACTTTAACCTGGAAAGCGCTTCAATAATTTTTCAGTTAGAATATCTTTGGTCTTTCTTCCTCAATAAGCTGATATTATTTAAATAAACAAACGGAATTCAATTTAGAGACAAAATTTCAAAGTGACTGCTTCCACTGTATCACACACTCTAACGTGCTTTTCTTTCCTTGATTAAACCGATAAGTTGTTACAAAACGTGCCTGGTTTGGAAGTAATTAACGGATTTTTAATTTTTATTATCTATTTTAATTAACAGCCTTCATAATACATTTTTGAAAATCTTAAAAAAAAGACAAAACCTTAAAATTTACTTTCTAATGAAAGCAAAAAATATATATTTTTTTTCCCGAGAAACGTTTTAAACAAAAATTACTGATTGAAGAATTTAAATTATATATATGAGTGAAAAATGAATATGTGTTAAATACTTCATTAAACAGGATATGTTTTACTACCGATTTTTTTACATATGTTTTTGCTCCGAACGCAATAAAAATATTATAATACACATTAAGATATTACTCTTTCTTATCTACATTTACTTTAAGATAAAAGAAATATAAAAATGAAATAATCCTTAAAATGAAATGAATGGAAAAATATATTTGAAATAAGCAAATAGAATCCAACACTTAAGAAAGATAACTTTTTTCTGAAACAAAAACCTCAATTTTCCACATATTACTAAACATTTATCAGACACTAAAACTTGCCCTATGTAAAAAAAACCTGCTTCTAAGAAGATTTATCAGCTGTTCAGACTATTGAAAATAGTAACGGAATGACAGAGCTAGCAAAGATTGTTCAGATAATATAAAATGAATAATGCATGGTTCCTTTCGTATTTTTCTGAAACAGAAAGCAATTTTCTTCAATGATTTCATAAATAAACTATTTTCAGTTCTTTATCCATAATATGTTTTCTTTATTCACAACAATTTTTAAATTGAAAATCGACACATTTCTATTGGAAAACATTTTACTTCCGAAAAAATAAAAGTTAAAATTTTCAATTAAAAAAAAATAAGGCAGCAAAAAAATTCTGGCAAAAAATATTAACAAGTAGAATGAAAGATATTTCGTAAAAGTTTACTTTTAATGCAAACCTTTTTTTAACCAAATGCTCTCTATTTTATTCACAAATCACTTTTACAGAGAATTCCGAAGGAGGTTCTATTTTGGAATTTATTTATTTAATTGATTAGTATGCAATTTTATTCCATTGGAAGCTTTCTTTTTAATAGAAAGGCTAAAGATTTTCTTTGGGTCTTTGGTTTGTTTTCACAGCCATCTGGAATAAGATCCTGGCTTCATGATCGAGATTCCATGCTTCAAAAACAGTTTCTTTCAAGGAACTAGCAACAAACTTATGTTATATGTTGCTTCCATCAAAGAAAATATTATTCCCATTGGAGTGATTTCAATACTTGCAGATACATTACCTCAAATTTTATTCTTTTTCTGGCCGTTTTTTCAGAATTTGAAATTCATGTTTAGTGTAAAAATCTCAATTTCTAAAGGTGGTATGAGTATTCGGATGGCAAACTTTGAAAGGTTACCCTTAATTCTATTTCTTTTAGCTGAATATAAGAAATAGTCATGCCATGCTACTATCCATGTTTTCTCTGCGACATCTGCTTATCATCTACAAAAAATATTTCTCTGTTCAACTGATTATTCACTCCGTGTATAATTCATTCATTGTCTGCCAGAAACGACTGCAAGCTGGATTGATTCTCCAAAGAATGTGTTCAGTGCAAGCGAGTTTTCTCCTTTCATTTGCAGACAGCTTCATCACCTTTACATATGATAGTACAATTAGTATCCTAGGAAGAACGCAGGAAAATAAATGCATTTGTGGAGAAAGGGTACGGTTTACCACTATTTAATGGAATGTATTGAGGTCTCAGAGTTTAAAAAAACCCTGAAGATTGTAAATAATGATTTGAGTACAGTACTGAAGGTACCAGGTCATCTCAAAAACATGAAGGATTTGATGTCAAAGATGGAGAGTTTCATTCCAACTGTTTGAGAGAGTGCAGATGGGGAGAAAGACAGCTATTACCTGTTAGATTTCCGGATAAATTAATCCGAAATTAGCGAAGCTGTGCAGTGGAATTTATTGTCGAGGAAGAATGATAAAAGCAATTTTTCATAAAAGTTCATATTTATTTAAGTAAAAGTCAACAGGCTCATTCTTAGAGCAAAAAGAAAAGAAATAATACGTTAAATCTCCAAATAAAGATCAAAATAAATTAATATTACCACATACTGTGAATAAACTTTAACAGATTCGAATTTGACCATTCAATCTAAAAACGCAGCGATTCATCTTAAAAATTCCTAAAAAGGCAAGCCAACCGCATGGTCTTATATCATCCGAGCCTCATTCTAACATCAAAACCCACAGATTTTAATTCCACACGTATTTATACTAGTTAAGTATGCGTAATTTGCATAATAAGTGCCGCCAACAATAAATCACTAAACTTTGAAAAGTCGGATTCGAATCTTTCAGTTTTGTTTACATGAGATCATGGATTGGAAGTGGAAAAACCCAAAGACTGTCTCAAAAGTTCGGATCATTGTCTAACATTAACTACCTCGAAAGGAATGCTAGTTTGACGGATAGGTCCATGTAAGATTGGACAATACTCATTCAGCATTCGACCACAGCAAATCCTCTCAATACTGTTATGTTCAGTGGTGGCGGGGTGGTCGGCTGAATACAACAAGAAGAAGTACAATTAGTATCCATCATTATTATGCATAGGCATGAGCAAACATACATAAAGCAACATCTTTAACAACGACACTTTATAAATATTTGCATACAAATCATAGGAAATTGGTTGATAAAATGATGTTTATTACAAATCTTTGCATGCGAATAAAACATATGATCTTGTTGTTGGTATTTGCCTTCTGAAACGGTTAGATTTTGTGACTTTCTTTGCTTTTAAGATCTGGTCAGTTTACTTGTGTTTGCGTTACTCTCCAGTTGAATTATTAAAGAAATTTAATTCATTGTTAAATCCACCAGGACATAAATACCTGTTTAAGTTTTGTATTTATTTTTAAGGTACATGACTACATTCGAAGGAGAAAATTTGAAAAATTGGATTTTTTCAAAGCTATTTTAAACTATTGTTTTTAGATGTATCGTCCACTATAATCCAAAATATTATAAATAGAACAAAATTTTTTGAAAATACAATATATTTTGAGAAATAGGAAAATACGTAGTCAATTTTAATGAAATTGAACCAAAATGGTTAACACTCTACCCGAAATTGTAATGCAGCAATCCTATTTTTCTTTGTTTACATGTTATAGAATATAATAATGAATGAAATGAACCAAACTCTGAGAACATTGTTGAGATGCAAAGAAGTTATAGGTAAAAATATACGTATATATGCATTTTTTTATAAATTCACATTTTAATTTTTCTAAAAGCAACTATAAATGAAAAAGTATTTCACCAACAATAAAACTTTTGGTCCATTTCTTTGCCCATAATATTTAAAACCTAACATGGAACTTTAATCTAAATAACTCTATTAGTTTTTGATATATCATGTAAATGGTGGAGAATTTTTTTGAACATTAAAGTTTTAAGAAAATTGAAGTTAAAGACAAATTTTAGTCCAAAAATATGCGATCTACGATGATAGGTGAGGCCTTCCTTTCCCTAGAAAAGGAAAACTGTTTTGGAAAGAGGAAAGTCTGAATTACAAGAAATAATAACAAAACAACAATGTGGCCGATAAGCAGTGATTTTAACGTTGTTGGATATCTTAAGGCAGTTTTGTTTTCGCTCATTTTTTTAGAGACTTATCACAAATTCAATCGTACGGAAATAAAACCATTGGAGGCAATACAAATTACACATTGCCACAAAGGTGGTTTAATGGTTGTGAGCCTTTTTCATCCTCTTTATTCCATTCCATTTACACTGTTTTTGTTTCTTTGCCTCCAGGAAGAGAAATAAACAGAAAGTTTGAACAGCCTAAAGTCAGAAAGATAGGAACTTATAAATAGGTTAAAAGCATGATCTCCCATGGAAATGTTAAATATTTAACTGGTTAAAAATGAAACCGTTGTTTCAGACTAAACCTCGGGCCACTGCTGTCAGGAGAACAGAAAGAACCCCTCTCGAGAAAAAACAAATAATATTCTCTTCGCTTCAACTATTTGAAGGATTCTTCTCTGGTCAGATTTGTTTGTGGTGACTTGTTAGATAAAAAAAGCAAGCATAGAAAATTTTAGGGAAATTGTAAAAACAGAGGAAAGTTGTTACTTCCTTGGTGGCCTTGTTGTGGTTTAAGGATGAGAAATGCTATTAGGAATTCTTGTAAAGATAATTTATTATTCGAATAAAATATTTTCTTTAAATCATTTAAATGTACATAAATTCAAATTTTTTATGAATAATTAGGTTTAAACCAACTTACTCTGAATTTCATATTTCTGCTAAATTTTACATGTGTTCTTTTTTTTTTCCAATTGATATTCATTCGGTAGTTCCTTTTTCTTTTATTCTTTTACTATGGTTTTATAACACTTCTTTGGCATCACTCCTTGACATAAGCAGCATCTTGTTTCTCTGCATCTTGTGTAAATAATGCTATAAGAATGAATTCACCAACATAGCAAGAGGTAAGAGAGCATCTTGAAATTAACACTATCATATTAAAAGTATTTAAAAAAAACTATTTTGAAATGATGTTTAAATCTAACTTTCTACAAATTGTACATGTGATTTTGAATAAAGTTAAGTTAGATAATGGGCATAATATCGATTGTTTTAAAATAACAAAATGGTGAACTTAGCTCTATAATTGCTTTTTATATTCCAATGAAATTTATTACTTTATGATTTACATAATTAGTATTTATTACTTTTTAAATGAAAGATAAAAATTTTGTTTTAAAATTACTTTATGATTATTACCTTTCTAGGAAATCATAATGACGCATTTAAAAATAAAGCTAAATTTGTGTTTTTTTTAAATGAGTAACAATTACATTGGTGCTTTTCGTGATCATTGTATCATATTTATTTGGTAGAAAATAGTTAAAATTTAAAAAATTTTATTGCGTAATTATTGCAATATTTTTTTATTATTATATAAAGACGCTGGATTTTTCTGAAGTATTTTTTAATGTTAGATAGGGTATGCTTTAAAAGCACTTTTTAAGTCTAAAGTGAAACGGAAGGTTTTCAAATACGAAGATAAAAAGTAAATAAAAAAAGCTGTTCAAGTGAAAAATCAAATTATTAGTAACATTTTATTTCAAATGAATAAGCGCTACAAAAAATATTAATTGTCCTTTATAAATTGATGCAACAGAAAGAAAAAGTAGTGACTTCTAATTAGAAAGTTAAAAGAATGAAAAAAAATTTATACAATTTGCAAAATTTATTTAAAAAGCAGAGAGCTATTTTTTAAAAGAAATCTCAATATAACTTTATAGAAACGTAACTGTCTTTCACGGAATCATAATTTAAAATAGGAAAAAATCATGCTAATCACAAAATAATTTCAATTGTTCATAGTTTAATTACTTATTCATCGACTTTTTATATGTTTATTGATGTTAGTAATTATTCATAATAATTAAGGCGAAAATAATTAGTTTCTTTTATTATTATCATTGTCTTTTTATTATTATTTGTTTTTTTTATTATTATCAATGTTTTGTGTCATTATAAATATGCATACCTATAAAGATTAAACTGCATTTGTTTTGATAGCTAAACGAACATAATTGCCAATGGTATATAGGGTGTTTCAAAAACCTTGACCAAGATTCTTATTCCTTGAATATTGAGCATAGAAAAGTACTGTAAATTACAAATCTGAGTTTAAAAAAATGTGCAAAATGTATGAAGGAGACTACAATTTTCGGGACATTAAACTTTAAAAAATACAAAATTTAAATTTCTATACAAAAAAAATTCCAATTAATAATATGTGCTCCATCCTTTAATATGGTCATATACAAAATTTCAGCATTTTAACACAAAAAGTCTCAAAATTAAGAAACTACTTAAATGTTGACTTAAACAATTTTTCGACGCTGGATGATAGGTCTGGTCTTCTTTTTCCAAGAAAAGATAAACTGTTTTGGAAAGAGAAAGCCTGAACTACAAAAAATAACAATAAAAAAACATTCACCAATGCGAACGATAACCAGTGTTTTTTACGTAGTCGGATACCTTAAATAACTATGAAATGTCCTTTTTACAACTAGAAAATCAAGAAGAATTTTAATAAATAATATCGTGCCTTTTTTTCTGATGCCCCGAACTGTGCAATATGATGCAACATTGTATCTGAAGTGTCTTTTATATTTAAAATTGCATATAAAACGTGTTATTCCTTAAATGGAAAAGCAAACATTTCTGACCTGTAATAATTTTTAATTATTCCCAAACAAATAGCAAATCCTTCTACTTATCACTAGACGGAATCAGTTTCTTTTTGAATCCCATTAAATATAGAAATATCTTACTACTATTTGGTACCATGAAGTCTCTTTGGATTCATTATATATATTTCTACATGACTAGTGTAGCTTGCAACTATTATTTAGTGATTTTTTACATTGTATCCTCTTCCAAAAAAGGATTCGTATTATGCAAATATTTAAACGTGCGACATTCAATGTGTGCAAACATTAAAGCATATTTCATTTTATGCAGATTATTGTTGCCAAAGAAGAAAAAAATGGTTCTTTATTTACCAACCCTCAAGAATTTTCACATGAACAGTTGTTCTGTGTAAGCAGAAAAGGAGATTCCATTTTTTATTGTTGAAGGAAGAAAATAAAATACACGAATAAATGGCGGATAAATTGTGTCCATTTGTCGGTGATACAGATTGCCTAAAGGAGTTTTTCAAGCACGAACTCAGCAGATTGTGGAGCAATTACAGAGATGGAAAAGTAGTTGTTTGCATAAGGATGAAAATTATGACTACGTCTTGTTAGATTTCCCTTCAAGATAATTTTTTATTATATCAATAAATCATATTCACATAAGAAAATAGAAAGATCCTCTCTTTCTCTGATATTTCCAAAGCAAATTATTCAGGCATAAATGTATGATAGTTTCATTTCAAGAACTGCTTCCTATTAAAAAAGGGTGTCAGAATAAAATAACTAATTTAAATGCGACCGCTAAATAATCATTTAAGATTGCAGTACAATAAGAAATACAGTGCTGTTTAAAATGAAAACAGTTTTGGATTTTGATTGACAAAATAGAATGGAAGTTTATTACTTATCTTACTATTATATTAAATAGAAAGATCTTAATATTAAGTGATGAATCAGTTTAAATTTAGTAATTAACCCTTTCACCAGTATAGTGATTCTCACTCACCATTCAAGACGGAGCATCATTTTGACGTTTCATTTAGTTAACATGTTCACTGTCACTACCCTCGCCTGATATCAGGACCATCCATCTAATGAGATCAACACTTCTTTGCTATGACTCTAGCTGGTTTGGTCCTAGAAAAGAACCAATCTCCGAGTTATGTACCATCTATCTATCCATCTACTATCTATCTAATCATCTTTGCTGTC
>JAPMOQ010061751.1:24553-39798 GCA_026543055.1 Argiope trifasciata | reverse complement strand
GTGTGTGTGTGTGTGTGTGTGTGTGTGTGTGTGTGTGTGTGTGTGAGAGAGAGAGAGAGAGAGAGAGAGAGAAAGAACTAATAGTAGAAATTGAAAAATAACAAAACTTTTGTTCTCAATACTCTTTAAAGCACTGATTTAGCTCCCTGCAATTTTTGCTTTTTGCTAATTCAAATCTGTATGATTTTCGAGGATTTTATTGGTGCAGTGGTTTTGTTGTGAAAGGAATTCGCATAGAAAATTCAGTAAATTACTGTTGTGATTCAGTATTCTATCAAAAGTGTGTTACGCACTTTATTTGATGTATAATTTTTTTTTCTTAATTTGGAAATGAACTTTCTGCAACAAGAATCTTTTACGTTTGCGAAATCACGAGCACACATTTATACTTGGCACTCCTTTAAAGTTCATCAAAGGGAATTGGAATCTCCATGTATATGAAAGCCTCAGCATATCAAGTCATAAATATGCTAACTTACTGTGGCGTAGAATATATGAGTAAATTGAAAATTAGCAAACAGGCGATTGGAGCGAAGTTAGAAAAATTATACATCTAATTGCATTACATTCACCTATTTGAGGCGAATTTATTTTATTATGTTCAGGAAATATCCAGGCAAAAGTTTTGTAACCTTGATTTTTCTGTTTATGTGATGGGTGATTGAATTGGAGTTTTTTGAAATAATGAATAATCAAAGAAATGTAACATATCGTTGGGTAAGTAATGTACTATTCAGTATTCACAGTTTTTGAAATTTTAAAGGAAAAGACACTTTAGAGCTATGTTATTATTTTGTACAAACTATTCAACATTATTCTCTCAATATTAGTCTCTGAAAACTGATTCCGTATAACACAATAACTGTCTTTTTATGTATTACTTGTGGAAGGAAATATATTTGGGTATTATATGTAAATTTCAAAACAGTCTTTGCGAATTTTCTGAACTTTCTATAAATAGAAACAGAATTAATGCATCTGATAAAGCTCAACGATAGGGAGATTGAGTTGCAAATATTTACTTCGTTAATAAACTACATTTCCATTATTCGCATTATAATAGGTTAAGAAATAGGCTCAAATCTATTGCTCAAAAGGAAAGAATTTCAACACTTCTAATCTTTTTAAATAAAATCCACCCATTCTAATCTATGGACGATTAAAAAGAAGTTTGGAAAATTTAATTTTTTAAACTCATTCTTAGTTAATTATCAAAAATTATTTTTATGTTGAGTTTGTTATTCTTTTTAATTCTTTAATTTAAAATCTATTATCAGAAACATAAAATAAAGGAATTAAAATATCTTGAGATATTTCGCAAATTCGTGGACAAGTGGTAACATTTATGGACAGTTAAGTTGAACTTAAAAACTCATTTGGGAGTTAATAAACAAAAAAATATTGTTTTATGATATTTTCATTATCGGTGAAACAAAATTGTACAAAATTTCAAAAATTTAACAAATAAGGAAAAGAAAGAGAATTGATTGCAAAAAGTTTATAAAAGTACTTAAAATGTTCTCAGTATTTTAATTCTATATGGGATAGAACACATTTAAATTCTATATAGTATACTCGTTATGATATAAATTGCACAGATTTTTTTTCAGTCATAATTTTTTCTTGTCATTATTAAATAATTTCGAATAAAAAAATTGAATCCTTAATTTTATGAGTTTCTGGATTAAATCATTTTAAACATGACTATTAGACGATATTTTCTATGCGATTTTAATTGTTTACAGTATTATTATAATTCCTACTAAATTTTAATTGAATTTTATCACAAGATTTGCCGTTTTCAATTTAGTACAATATGTCTTGTCCTTATAATATATTTTTATTGAGAAAATATTACTCAATTTTTCATCTCCAACGCTTATGAAGTTAGAGAAAAAAATCAAAAGACAGGGTATGAAATCTTCTCATTCCCATATCTCTGGTCATCAGAAAACAACCTTTAATTTCCAACATTTAGACATGATTATTTTCAATTATAAAAACTGCAAAATCCTATTCACAGACGGTCTTTTTCTTAACCAATAAAAATTCATTCATGCAAAATTATCTCTCCACTTATGTGGGACGTTGTTTTCTCTATAATTCTGCAAGAAGATGAAGAAAAAAGTCTTAAAAAGACTAATTTTTTTTTCCTTTCTGCAAATAAAAGGTCCTTTGTGTGAGAAAACGGAACTAAGTAAATAAATAAGAGAGTAAATGACTTTCTTTTGTGTTTGTATCTGGAGGAAGATTTTCTCTTCGCTCTTGTCTATTCCTTGCAGGTCTATTCCTTGAGGAGAGAAAAAGGTGGAGCACCGAATTACCTATTTCTGGTGCAAAAGCAATTCATTTTGTTTCAGACGCATTTTTATATTGTTACGGATTTTCTCCTTATTCTTATCCGTCGGGTTCGTTTCCTTGTATAGTGGGGTGTATGGTGTGAGAAGATGAGCACACACAAGGATCAATACTTCAATAGAGGACACAACATAGACAACATTTATTTACAGGACGAAAGACAGGGCAGCACAAAAACGAAAGATATTTACAGACGACAAATGTTTACAGAAAACCACTATACTCAGACGAGACGAACGCAGCATACAGCAACAGGACATTATACAGCAACTCACAATAACAATAGTAGTTTACACGAAGTAATTGTGTAATGACAAGGTCCACAGCATGCAAAACGGCAGGACAGGACTCAATTCCCCTTGTTTTCTGCGATGTGACTCACCAGTAGTTCTGCAACCAAATCGTCTAATTAGATAGTTTTTCCCTTTAATATTTGAAAGATAGCAAAGAAAGACCCACCTCATCAAATTGATAGACTATAGATTTGGATTCTGCAGTGGAGCAGAAAATAATGTGGATAGGCGGTCAAATTAATGAAAAGAAATAAGTGGTGTCGTCATCTATTATTATTATTTATACCAAAGACGTATTTTCAGATTAATATTAAAATCTCTAGCTAAGATATGAATACAGAATCAAAACTCTACATTAGAAAGGCAGGAAAATGGAGTCAACCGTATTTTGAAATTTGAATCTTTGAATACCTTTCAATAATTCTCTACTTGTAATGATGATATTTCCAATGATAAAATGGAATATTTGAATATCTCTTAATAATTCTCTGCTTGTAATGAATACAATGTTAAGAAGGAATCACAAGATACTATAAACAGTTTATTTCATCGCCATTCTGAAGGAAAGCCACGTTTTACAATTCTAAAAGAATACACAAATCTTTAGTATAAAAACGCATATTTGTTTGTTCCTGTTTTATATACTGTCGTACCATTCATCCTATTTCGATGAAACAGTGCTAAATTATTGATTCATTTCACTTAATATTATTTCTTTCGGCGTCAGTAACGCGTCCTGAACCAGCTAGTTAATAATAAAAGAGGATGAAATAAAAGTTCGAGAATCACTGCTTGACACTCAAGACGACCTACATTTCAAACGGAACCCGAAATAACTCTCCCTGGCGCGGTCAGAAATAATCGCTGATATCCAAACAAATATTTTTACAAGAAACAACAAAAGATGTCCAACGACGATTGTTTTTTCAATAACGCCACTGACATGTGAGTGATTTATGGCCCGTTGAGTGGGAAAAAAAATTAATTCTCTTTCAAGAGGCCGAAAGAAGAGATGTTTCGACAGCCATTAAAGCAAACCGTGAAACGACAAAATTATTTTCGTCTTTCTTTTTTCTCACATTTATTTGTTTTTTGGGGCATTTCTAACATTCCTGAAGCTGAAACCTTTGGAATTATCTGTGATGGATTACAAAGAGTTTATTTTTCAAAGAGAGAAGAAAAGAGATCAGAGCTCTCAGAAGATGTCTTTACTCTTTAACAACTTCGATGATGTTCATGATGAAATTTTTTCCCCACTGCCATGGCTTTTCTAGTTCTCAAGAAGTCAAACAAAACCACAGAATCCAGACGGGCGCTACAGATTTCTGACTCTACAGTGATTGTTTATTTGCTGATATATGTCACACAGGCGTTCTCAATGTAATTTATCAATCTTTTCTTTTTACTTAGTATACTCATTTCCCTCTAAGTTCAACCCATAGTTACCATTTTGTTTAAGTATCCGGCTAGTTTTATGGCAAATAGATGAAACTTTCTTCCATATTTTGTTCGTTTCTTCGTTTATTGTCTGCTTTCTTAAGTGCATTGGTAGAACGCAAGTATAATTCAGAGATAAAATTATACCTCTCCAAATGGGTTATTGACTTTTATTTTATTGCATGCGAGGTCAGAATAGAGGAAGCATTTTAACGTAAAACCGCTAACATGAGATTTTTATGATTTTCGAAGCATAAGACAACCATGGGTTTTAATTTCTTGCAATTATGCCAGCAGATGTCTGTGCCTGCAAAACCACAGGATCCAGATGGATGCTACAGATTTCTGACTCCACAGTGATTGTTTATTTACTGATGCATGTCACACAGGCGTTCTCAATGTCATTTATCATTTATTTCTTTTTAGTTAACAATCTCATTTCTCTGTAAATTCAATTCATAGTTACCATCTCTCTTAAGTATTCTTGTTCCCTCCTATTACTTCACCAAAAACTGAATACAGCCTTGTAGGATTTGACAAGGAATTTGATTCTTACTGGAGATACCTGGATGGTTTGTCGTCTCCTTGTTTCTTTAATTTTCCCTTTCCTTCCCTTTTGTGCCCATAGAACCACTTGGTAACTTAGTGTTATAGGCCACCGGGGGCACTGGATGCGCTATGTTATATTATATATATGAAATAACGTGGTACCTTTTTCCTACATTAATTAATACATGACAGCATATTTTGTTGTAGAAAAATGCGCGCGTTGTATAAAATGTGTTATAGTACTAGGTTGGAGAAAAAGAAATCCATTATTTTTTACTTGAACTTTAAGATTTTATTTGACATGTTTCGGATTGTCCGATTTATGTCAAATATGCACCATTTTGTTCTATAATGAGTTGTTCTTTTACGTCTAGTTTAGTTATATCAACGTCCTGTTGTTAAGCAACGCTAGGTCTATTTTGGGACGCACCTCATTATGTTTAACTACGGTCAGAGGATGAAGACGACTTTGCATCCACATCCCCACACTAGGGGGAGGAGGATTAGCCTGCCAAATTGAACGTGCAAGAGTCACACGACGGTTCTTCCGTGGAATCGAGTCTCGAAACTGAAATCGTCCGGTTCCGAAGCCAAGACCTTACCACCAGGCCACCACAGTCTCTAACAATTCCATTAAGGAATTGTTAGTGATGGTTTGCTCGTTTCATTAATTTCAAGGAGAGATAAATAACTTCATTAACTATGAAATTGAATATGTATGTGCATTTGTGGGTTGCAGAGTATTTAGAACTCTCTTGCTTGCTAAAAATCTTTCAAGATTCTTTTTTTACTTTCATAACATTCAAAATTATTATAGTTCGAAAACATTTTGTATACTTCTTTCTAATTCAAGAAAAATATCTTTTCCGAAATAGTTTCATACATAGCAAGCCATCTTAAGAATTATTGCTCGGACTTGCTTTTTCAGAAGGTAGCTTCATAAGGCCTCTATAGGCTGTTCTAATTGAGATACTCACTTGATCTACCTGCCATTTTTTTTTGTTTCCTCGTCTCAATGATATTCTGAATGGGTACACGTTCTGTTGTCATATGAGACAACCTACGACGCGTGGTATCTGTGCTTCACTTCATTCCAAAGGGAGCCTTTGCTGCCTCATTCCAACAGCTTTATCAAACATGTCAATAGCGCATTGTTGTCAAAGGGTGTTACTTTGAAAGAGAATAAGAATATTTTGAACCCTAGAGTTGATCTATTTTTTTGTGTTCCGGTTCACCGAAATTTTTAGATGCGCCCTGGTGTATTTGAAATTGGGAAACAAGGATTCCAGCTCAGATAAATGTTTCACTAGGGGCAGTGAATAAAGTTGGAAAGAATTCATACCTAGAGTTTGATCCTTGGTGGAAATCAATGCCCACATTGGCGCAATAGCAACAACTATCTCCATCAGCAACCCAAAGTCGTCAGACTCACTTGACGCAGCAGCAGCAACAACTTTCACATGCTCGTCGTCATGCTTGGCGCTATAAGTTATTCGTCTCTTCACTAACTCACTGGTGGGGGAGTGTCGTGGAGGTGTCCTAATAAGACCAAAACAGTCACTGGACATTGATGATCACTTTTGTCTAACGGATATGTTAAGTATCTGTGAATCGTAAGGTCGCGAGGTGAATCTTTGCGGAATTTTATCTTTCCTTTTGCGCGATTCCACAATATAAACAGCTATGAACTTCTAAAAATACAGTGAATTTAAGCAATGGTAATTTTTTTATCATTTCATATAGATTAAATTATGAAAGCTCTTTTTTCCCTACCAGGGCAGAATTATGAGATTCTTTTAAGTTTTTAAAAATCGAGTAACTTTTTCCTTTTTCTAGTGTAATTTCTGAAGAATATGCAAAGCAATATAACTGAAGAGTTTTAAAAACGTTTATAATTTAAAAATACAATTTATATATTTCACTATCATATAAATAACCTGCAATTAAATATAAAATTCTTAAATCCTAATTTCAATAACTTGCAAATGGAATTTTAACTTAGTGAAAGACATTTGTACTCATCATTCCATCAGAATGAATGAAAATCTTTAGTCTTTTATATGCCTTGTATTACGTCGGTTATTCAATAATAATAATAACAAATTGATTAATAATAATAATGATACATATAGTCCGAATTTATTTACAATATTTACATTCCAAAAATATATTCCAAAATATTTTCCTCCATAAGTACTCCATTTATTCTAATTTTCTAGTATTTAGAAACATACTGTTACATATTTGTAACACAATTTCCTGATGGGGAGAATATTTTTATAGACATCACTAAAGAATGTCGAATACCTACTGTACTAATAATATGTTTAATCGGTGACGAATTTGATAACCGTTCGGCAACTTGATGAGGAATTTGATACCTTTGGTGACAAAATAGAGAATTCCAGAAATTGCAAGGATCTTGCCGTTAGGTTCGGATTGTTATGATTCATTCAATGATATGTAGATGTGTGAATATTATTACGGATTTCCTCTATTATCCTAAAAATCCATCGGGTTCTTTTTTATCTCGTAGTATATAGTGGTTGTGTATGGTGTTAGAGATGATGATGACTCACACAGAATGATCAGTCCTTTAGTTGACGAACACAACACAGACGTTTATTTACCGGACGAGGACAGGACAGCACACAGGCGACAAATATTCACAACACAAATATGTACAGGAGATAACTATTTACACTCGAGACGTACACACAGGACAGCACACTGCAGATAGTAGTCCACAGGCGGAAATTATGTAGTGACAATGCCCACAGAGCGGCCAGACAGGATTCAGCCGGAGAGGGAATCTTTAAGGGATTCGCTTTACACCTCCTGGGTCTCTCCAGAACAGGGTGGATTATTCCTTTGTCTCTTCTTGCCTTTGCTGTCGACTCACTACTTCGCACAATGGGATTACTCCTTAGTTCGGGACAGCTCCGTTCCCGACGACGGTACAACGGGTTACGACACACGACGCAGGCTTCGTCAGTATATGCCACACAGGGATTAGCAGTCCTCCGTTCAGGACTCCACAGTTCAAGACCTCTCTCTCCTAGGTCTTCCCGATTCATTCCACAGCGCTTCTTGTCTTCTTCGTTGAACACTAGGCCGTTTAGCTTCGGCTTCTTTCCACTGCCGCACTTCGGCTTGACTCCACTGGATTCTTCCTCCGATCTCCTTTCCCTTTTTCTCCGCTACTTTGCTTCGACTTTGTCCGACTCTCTCGATTCATGGAGCCCTCTTCCTTATATATACCGGTGGTAGGCGGGTCTAACGTTTTCTGGACCAATCTGGAGCGTTCTAGCTGGATATCGGCTCCTAGTGGACGGATCGGGAAAATTCTCGATGTTTCGGGTACTTTCCATTTTGTCGCCAAAGTCGCCAAATTCGTCGTCAAGTCGCCAAGCCTTGAGACCTCTGACGTCACACCCATTCACTATTCAATACACATTACTGTCAATCTATCTACCTTACATTGACAGTATTTGAGCGGGAAAGCAAAACCACAGGTTCGTAACAATATATAGATGAAAGCAAAATGGCTAAAACAAAAAATATCCTGAAAAGTTCAATCATTATTTCGAAGTATTGCTAGAGAGCAACGTCATATAAATTCCATTTTACCAAAAAATTCTGATACATGTATTGAAATCGTTTTAAAGAGAAATAATGTCATCTTGGAAATGCAAAGTTATAAATATGTTGAAAGCTTTTTCTATATTATTTACTTAAACAGGATAAAAATGAATTAAAATTATAAAATACTGAATTTGAATTATTATTTTTTACATTTTAAACTAATGAAAAATTAAATTCTGCAATTTTTTAATATTAAAGGTAACTTATCAACAATATTTTAACACTATAATATACAAATTAAGTTTTAAAAAAAGGATTAAAGAATAATATAGTATTCTTGTATTCTATTTTATTTAAGTTGAAATAAAAAATATATTAATTTCTTCTATCTTTTTATCCCAAAGACACTTTAAGCAAAAAGAAATTATAATTTATTTGTTTTTCACATTTTTTCATTCCTAGTGTTTGTGTGTGTGTATGTATGTATACGTGTGTGACAGCGTTTTGATTTATAGCTTAGAAACTTGGCTCATACATATTACTTTGAATGGTGTGAACATGCACCTTGGAATAAGTCCTTTAAAATTTTTCATAAAAATTTAATTAATTAAAAAGTTAGCGAAATTTCAAAGTTTTTCGTCGTAATTTCCGAAAATATTACAGCACAGAAGTTATTTTGTTTTATCTTAAAGTTTAAAAAATTATCTTTCCTTTTTTTCTCAATTTTTTAATTACTTTTATGCGTAATTTCTAACATAGTTACTCTGAGGTTCATTCATCAAATGTTTAATAACTTGAAGCTCCCTCATTTAAACCTGAAGAAGGAGGATTATATAAAATATTTGTTCATTTATGAGATAAATTTAAAAAAGGATTTACAATAATACCAAACTTAGATGAATGTCAAAGTTAAATTTTGAAATCAAATATGTTGTCATAACACCAATCTTCGGTAGAAAAACCATGTACATGATGTAAGATAACACATTTTAATGATTACCAATTTAACAAAAGCATTTTTATCATTTTTTAAAATCATTATATTAAAGTGATTTAAACAAAACTAAATATGGCCATTGCGTTCGGTGAATCAGTTAGTAGCCAATTTGTGAACTTGCAGCAAAACTAAATCGAATTATTTAATCAGAAAGAAAGAGATTCACCGAATAGATTTAAGAAAATAATCTGTGGTGTAAGAATTGGCAATTATCAGTTCAACAGTCTTCAATGAAGGAAAAAAAAATGTTAAAAACATAATATGAACTCCCAAAACATCCTATCTCATTATAAAATGGATCCATTTTCCATTATTTTCGAGAAAAATACGGAAAAAATTTATTACCTAAGAGCGCAGAAATCGAAAGCAAAGTTGAGTTCTTAGCACTTTAACGCCGTTCTATTTTCCATCTCAGAAAGTATTATTCCGAAAAAGAAAAAAAAAATTGCCGAATGAATTGTGAAAGGGAATATTAATACGCTCTTTGTGCTGGAGTTATCGGAAAATTATTATTATGGGGTTTCTTTTTTTTTTCTTCGATATTCTCTAAGCGTTTTCAGAAATGTTTTTTTTCTTCTTCTTCTTCAATTTTCAACGACTTGTGGTTTTCTGAAGTAGAGCAATTTTCTGAAAGAAGCATCATTAATGTGAGCTTAAATCTTCGAGATGGAACTTTGTCAAAAAAGAATTTTTTCCCCTTCAGAACCACTTCGAAGATTAAAATTCGGTGGCTCAAATTTCGTTTCTTTTGTTAATTCTTGAATGCATAACAAGAATACAAAATGTTTATTTTTTTTTCTTGAAAGATGGCACGTGGTTGACTGATTTTGAACAACAGATTTCAATACGATTCTACCTAGGTTATGCGATGAAAATTTCCACAATTTCTATTGAATACTATAATGTTTTAAATTATATCAATAATCCTTTCTTATTAATGATGATCCTTATAAATTTCAATGATTATTTATTTTTATCAATTATTAAACATGGTCTTTATTATTACCAGCGGGTGTCCGAACTCCGCTCGGAGAAAACAGGTATCGAAGCTAACTCGAAGATTTAAATTTTCAATTGTGATTTATCAAAACAATACATACCATAAGAAAATTTGTGAAACCATTGGTGAAAAGATAACCGGTTAAAGTGCACCATTGTAAACTATTCTAAACAAAGTTAGAGTTTGGAAAGGGAACTATTCTATACAAAGGTAAAGTAAAAGTAAAGATTGAAGTGTGTTGAAGTTCAATATTTTTGACAAATTTATTTAGAAAAACCAAACATATATACAAACATAAGAAACATATTATAAACCTATAACAGCATAAACATAAAACTTTATTAGTTCGCCCTATTGGCTATAGATAGCAGCAGCACATTACCGCTTGAAAATTTAAGTAGCCATTATGGCGAACTAATAAAGTTTGAAAATATCCTATCTGTAACTCCGAACTGCTCGACCGTAGCTCTTCAAAACAGGCGCCAATCGATTCCTCGTGGCCAAAAACCCCAGACCCCCAAGTTTACCGGAGTTTATTAATTCTGGGGCGATTTTCGACTTGGCAACCATTCCTCGTATTATAGTATTAGATATATTACTAGCTTTTACGCGGTGCGTTGCTGCTGCAGACGAAATTATGTTACGGAAATATCATTTGGAACTTGAAATAATAATCTTTTTCAATTAAGAAGCGCCTTTTAAGAAGAATGATATTTATTTTCTCATCGGCAATTGGAATTGAAGGATATATGAACGAGAAGCCTAAATAATATTTATTCTATTTTTATTATTCTATTCTGTAAACAAATATTGATTTTTATATGTTAGATTTGTGTACTATTTCAGAATTGTAATCCTTGGTGTTCTTTCAGAATGGTAATGGAAGAAACTATTTCTTGTATCACGTGATTCGTTTAATACCCTTTCAAAATTATCAAGTTTAGAAAATGTGATTAAAATATATTCTTTTAAAATGGATTAAATATATAAAATATATCTATACAAGGAAATCATTAATAGAGTTGAAAAGGTAATTTTTTGAAAACTAAGAAAGTGCAAAATCCTTTGTACTATAATATTTTCGGAAGTTATGCTAAACTTTTATGAAATGGTTTGATAAAATTTCAAACTTATAGGATTGTTTTACCTAAACTTTCCCGCATACTCTCTAATAAGGCTGTTACCTCACAGAAAGACTTACATTGCATTTACATACAATAGCTGCGAAATATTAGCGTCTAGCTTGAATTTAACATCTTTACTGCATCTGTTGTTATTTGGTGTTATCTTGGCCAATTATTTGGTGTTTAATCCATGGCAAATATATGCGGTAAATGGAGCTGAAAGTATTTTTTATACATTAGGTGTCTGTATTATGCCTATAACCTTCGCGTAATGACAAGAAATATGCTGTCTAATTTTATCGTAATCGGCAGTATACGGCAGATCTTAAGAGACATGCAGGCCAACATTATTTTTTATTTGTATAGATTATATATTTTTATCAATAACTTAACATGACCTCTAATATTGTAAATTATTAGATATTCTTTTCAATTATTTAATGTGATCTTTATTATTATCAGTGATTTTTTAATCAATTATTTAACATGATCTTTAATATTAAGTGAAGATATATTAACAGATATATTGTTTTGTTGTTACACCATAGAGTTAAATATATTAAGCTGCATTATTATTTATTTTTGTTTCTTTAAATTTTTTTTTGAAGAATCTGGCTTTGATTATGGATATATTATTCTAAATTTCCACTTCAACTCAATTACATAGATCTTTTTTTGCTCAATGTTTGATTTTGACCCGCGCTCAAATCTTGCTTATTTATGTGGTGAAATTATATGAAATTAGAAACATTATCATTTTCTATTTCCATAATTTTTCATACAGTTAAAAAGGAAAGTATTGCATTTCTTTTCCTCAAAATCTCTATCCAAACTGGGAAGTAAAGATTTATAGTTCTTTTTCCAATGCAATTTACATGCTAATTTTTCATTATTATCTTGGAAATTTATAAGGTTTGAAATAATCTCTTCACTAACAATGAAACCAGGGACCAATTTACTACAGAACAGTGAGGTAAATCATAATCTTAGAACTAGTGCTCTCTTCCTTCGCCCGATGATATCTTAGCTTTAGGAAGGAATTAAATGAAAAATTTCCTAGCTAATCCATTGAAATATTGTTTTAATGCTTCGGTGATGATAGTTTTGAAGAATTTCCAGAAATCTGATTGAATGCTGGAGTTAACATGCCTGGAAGATTGTTTCAGTGAATGAATCATTCAGTTCGTGATTAATCCAAACTGCATGAAAATTTGCATAAACGCCTAAAAATTTGATTTTTTACTTTTGTTTATAAAATTGTTACTTTTAACTTTTAGTTCATTTAGCAACAAAGAATATCTTTTTAATATAGCAAATTAAAAATTGTACTAGCGTTAAAAATTATACACACATTTCATATATGATAACGATAAAGAAATGTAGCGTTTAAAGAAATTTTTAGAATTATAAGTTGAAAATTCATTTAAAAATATGAAGTATTAGATATATGTATTCACATAATTCTACTTGAAACAAATTAGAATTTTTTTCTTCAAATTCAATTATGATTCACCTTTAATTAAATCGAACTTTTCACAAGATTCGTAAAACTGTTTTTACATTAAATAATCAAAGTGCCGACTTAAATTACCTTTACTGATATCCTTGTTTGATTTTTGTGAGTTTTGAAGAATGTTATTTCAATAATTGAACCAATTTATTAAATGATTCCTGTTCTTGTACCAGAATGACATTTAATTAAAATCAGTCTTCTGTGCATCTTTGATTTTTTTTCTAATTTTATAAAGCGAAATCAAAGTTTTCTTTACACAGAAAAGAATTAATAAAATCTTTTTTACATTTTACTAATCAAAAGGATTAATTTGTAATTCAGTTTTGCCAATAATTATAGAATTCATTTTATACAGAAGAAATGTTTCTTGTTTACACAAAGTATGATTTATTAATAAAGAAAAAGATGTATCTTTTGAAGTTATAAACTTCTGAAAATAATTTCACAAATTCCTATTTCGAAATAAAAGCAAATGGAATGAGTTTTAATGTTCTATGTTTTGATATTTTATCATTACATGATAAATAATGCTATAAAGAATTTCATTGGATTCTATTAGAAATAATCGACATAAAAAACCAAACAAGGTGAAGGGACATAAAGATATATTATTTTTTTAAAAAATCATTTCATATGAAGAACAACAAAATGAATTTTAAAAAATAGAGAAAAGAGACATCTCATGTTTAAATCCAACTTCATTTGATTTTTGATTTAAAAAAATACAAAAATACATAGAAAACTAGCTATAGAAAGAATATTTTCTTTTAAATTATATTCAAAATTACCTCCTTAATTTTTAAAATTTTAAGTAATATTTTTTTTCAAAAATAATTCCTTTAATTAATCTTATCTTAAATCCTATTTTTGTCCTTATCAAACATTTTAATGCCAAATAATAATTTTTATACAATTTATATTTATATAAAATTATAGTTTATAATAAGGAAAAATATAGCTGATTTAGACATCTAAGATAGAGCATCGCACTTCATAATGTTTCTTGATTCGTCCGACTTAATTGTATCAGCTGTTGCACTAAGCGGATTATGATTTTTAATTCATGCAATCAACCAGAAAAGACCATTAAAAATTCTTTATCACCCTAAAACAATTTTCAAGTAACATATTCAACAAAGTTTGAATATGTTAGTGGGAAAATAAATGATTAATTTATAAAATACAGAATAACATTTAAATTCCTTTATATACACGAGGGCCATTATAACAGTTGCATTTTTTATTCATAACTTTGACGTTTCTTTGTTAGTAAATACAATCTCTAAAGTAATCTAAAATAAATTGTTCACATCCAAATTTGTAATTAGTGAGTCCACTGAATTTAAAAATTGTAATATAACTGCAAAATTTGTAGATAAAAACACTGAAACATTGTTTAAGCATAGATGAATGTAAGAAGAACATTCTAATTTGAGGCATTATGGCTATCAGTTCATAAAATTTGTGAACTTTCTTTTCATCAGAACTAAAAGTTTTTATAAATAAATTTACTCATCTTATTGAAACTTTGTAATTAAACTATATTCCTAGGAGTACACATCATGGAAACTTATCAACTTAAATCAACTGGTTAAGAAAATTAAAAATTTCAGTCACGATTTGATGTGAAATTCAAATTACTGAAGTGGAAGACAAATATTTAAAGGAAAGAGGACTCAGGTTCTTCAACCAGATTAAAGAATCTTACATCTTGTGCTCATTTTAATAAAGAAAAAGTGAACTGAAGCAGATGTTTGTTAGTTTGACTTTCACTGCTTTCTTTGCACTGTATGATTCTTAAGCATTTTTCAAAATTGTATTCAGTTATCGACCTTAATTTGTATAAAATCTCTAAAACTATTTACTATTTTACGGTATACTAAACATTCTCTGCATTCTTTTAGGATATGTAGGGACATAAACTTTCGTTCATCATAAGAGTCATTTCTTTCCTCAAGGCAGAGAAGAGCACAATAATAAAGACAGATCGTCGATGACTTCCTTTAGAAGACGTTTATGGATGATTTAATTTTATGCAGGCCAATAAAGAACGACAAACGGCAAAGAACTGTGAGTGTGTGTGTGTGTGTGTGTGTGTGTGTGTGTGTGTGTGTGTGTGTGCGCGCGCGCGCGCAACCAAATCAAAGTCGTTAGACTCACTTAAAGCAGCAGGAACTCTCATCGCTCGAGATAACGCTTGGTACAATAAAATCGTTCTTCTTTACCGACTCACTGGTAATGGAGTATTGTGGTGACATCTTAATAAACTAATAGCACCCTCTTGGCATGGCTGATCGCTTTTGTTGAATGAATTAGTTACTGGACTAACCCAAACATCGTGAATATATATATATATATATATATATATATATATATATATATATATATA
>JAPMOQ010061751.1:13191-24543 GCA_026543055.1 Argiope trifasciata | reverse complement strand
ATATATATATATATATATATATATATATATATATATATATATATATATATATATATATATGTATGTATAACAAAACATATCCTTATTTTGTACGCAACAAACATATGTTTGCCTTTTCAATTTGGTATGATTAATTACCTCCATTCATTACGATTACACAAAACGAAAAAAACTTTAGAATTTAAACTTTTTTTTTATTCAAAAAGGAATACTCTCCTTACTAAGACATAAAGAAATCTCTACTACCATTAGCAAGATTCTGATGACAATACAAACGCAATATCCGACGTTTTCAAATGACATTTATTGCAACATAACTTAAAATGCAACAGAACTGTATGCTGATTACAATCTCCTCAGCTATTTTGCGTCGATATCTTTTCGAAAAGAGACTGAAGTTTTTTCCAGACTTAAAATCTCTAAACTTAGAATTCCCACAACAATAGAACTGTTGAATCCTGAAGATTATTGAAGACGCGACCATTTTTGAGAAACGAAATTTATTGATTTCAATTTTGTGACATCGTTATTCTCTTTTTTAGGATTCTGAAAGACGAGGATCGAAAGCGATGTTTTCTTGAAAAACATTTCACGCATTTTATGCGCCAAAACGGGTCTTCGCACTCTGATTCAGAGCCTTGGTTCCAGGACGAAAAGCTGGCAAGTCTGAACACGCGTTAAAAGGTATCGAAGCACTCGTCGGAGGGCGTTAAAACGTTATTTCTCGGTCAATTCTGCGTCAGTTCTCGAGGAATATCACGGACGGAGCTCTTCAGCGGAGTTGTTTTACGACCAACGTGTTTGAGAACATAGCAAAATTGTTTTTATGACAACACTTTAATAGTATTTACGAAGAATGTAAGCTGCTGTGTCGAAATTTTCCTGAATTTTTAGTGTTATTAAAAAAGATGCCTACATCTGAGTTATCACTTACTCGTTTGTCTTTGAAGCCGTGAACGAACGTTTCGCTTTGAATGAGAAAGCTTCCACTGTTTTCTAATTTGTGTTCAATTAAATATTTTAAATAACACAAAGTAACACCACTAAAGATTTTGATATTTCACCTTGATTGATTTTGATATTTCACCTTGATTGATTTTGATATCTCACCAAAATTTTTGAATACTATATGTATTCTATTCCTAGTGAAAATCGTCTCAAGTTTTATTTAATCTATATAAATAAAAATGAATGTTTGTCTGTATGTCTCTTATGCACTGCCGTACCACTCTTCCAATAGCGACAAAACTTTGAATACTCATTACTTGCGCTTGCGGGATGGTTATAGGCATATTAAAAGCACGTACTATATAAAAATGATTTTTTATCTATTTACTGCATCTATTAACCATTGATTATTGCCAAATTAACTCGCCAAGGTGACACAATAGTTTTTTCACATAATCAGTTGTATGCTGGATGCTACGAGTCGGACAATCAAGAAATTTATCTTTTCCTTCTGAAGACGAAAAAACAAAAAAATATTGTCTACCCTTAGGCTCTTGAGTAATAAAATAAAGAAGAATAGAATAAAAATGAGTCCCACTTCGCTTTTAAATATCATTCCACTTCAAGGAATGCATTCACTAACGATAACATGCCTAACTAAGCAAGACAGTTATTTTGAATTTCAAACGTTATTTCCAAAATTTTTTCTTCTGCGTCAGCAACGCGCAGTATACCAGCTATTACTAAATAAAACTTATGTTCCACAAGATTAAAAAAATCAAAATTTAACCGCAAAATTTCTTGGAAAATTGTTTCAATGAATAAATGTATCACTATTTTGATAATATTGTTTCATAAGTATCAGTATTTTATGATTTTAATTTCAAAGCCCCGCCCAGCTTACTGAATTGAATTTAAATTGAGTAACAAGAATGATGGGTTAGGAATTTCTTAATAACACATGATCAAGGATACAAATGATGACAACTGTGTGCTTAGGATCCTTTGGATATAAAAAATATCTAATACACAAATTTGGAAATCAGAATTTTAAATTCTTGTGAAAAATGTTTTAAGAAAAACAATGACTCATTGTTCCATTAACAGTCAAGATGCTGATATGCACCTTTTCTCCACGCGAAATAGAATCTCTACACCATGATTCATTTCTTCAAGTTTGATTTCATGTGGGAATATGTGGTAATAAGCAAGCTGAAAAGAGGATCAAATTCGCAACTCGTTTTCAAGAAGCATCCGTACATCCATGAGATTTCAAAACAAAGTTGAAATCTGCCTTTACATAAACTCAATGGGACTGGGAAACTCTAAATACTTCATACTTGTAAATAAAGAGAGTACACTTCATATTAGTATAGAAAAGTGACATTCTTTGAATTATCGCATACACGTCGCAGTTTTAACTCGTCTGAGAATCGGTCACACTAGATATATACATAGACATCTGTTCAGACACACAGATAGGATTCACACATAGACATCTGTTCACACACACAGACATGATTCACACAGAGACATCTGTTCAGACACACAGCTATGATTCACACATTGACATCTGTTATTAAATCAACCATTACCGATGTGCTCAGATTGTGATTGTAGAATAACTGTTATCAGTCCTTAACTCGTTTGAGAATTGGTCACACTAGATTCCTACGTAGACATCTGTTATTAAATGGTCCATTGCCGATATGCCCACTTTGGGATTATGGAATAACAGTTTGTTATCTCCTTATTGAATGCCCACGTTTTAATGCCCAAGGCTTGTTTTACTTCAAAGCAACAGTTGTGACTTTGCCATTGCTACTTGGCAGAGATCCACATAAGAGCGTTGTGTCTTTTCAAAATCTATAGGTTTTTATTCCTTAATCTGAACTCATTAATTTCGGCTTCAGTTTGATATTTTGTCATTTATCAGCGTTTTATCCTTGTTAATGTTTTTTGAAACTGTTTTTATTAAACTTTGAATTAGAAAAGCCGAAATAATGAGTTCAGATTTAGAAATAAGCTTGTTAGTCAGTTATGGCAACTCTGTACATTCTGTAAGTTTATTTTTGCAATTCCATGGTGTGCATACAGTAGCGCATAGAGCATAACACTTCATGTTTTTACTTCATAAAATGAGCTGTGGTATCCTGGTTGGTAGAGAGTCAGGGTCGTAACGGAAAAGTGGCGAGTTCAGTCCTAATCTCGTCCAAAGACCGCCGTGTTCGGTGATGGCAGTTGGGGCACGTTGAGTAGACAAAGTCCTCCAAGTTCCCATCACCTCTGGGGGTACAGAATCGGGGATGAGTCAGTCTCTGATTTGGATCTGAATTCTAACTTTCGGATGGTTGAATGAGTTTGACCGTCCCCTAAAAAGGGCTGAGCGTTCGAGCAAAGTCGTCCTTTCACCTTAACGGTGCTCGTTAACAACGAACGGTGCACACTTCTGCCTTCATTGGAAAGAGCTCCGCTCATTCAGATTTGGTATGAACAAGTTGCATTTGACCCACCACCACCATATCATAAAATATTAACAAAATATTTGTATTTTTAATGGCAATTAAAAAGCAGGTCAAACCACACAACTCAATAGCATCGCATTAAGGAACGAAAGATTTAAGTAAGCACAAATAAATCACACCGATCAGGACCTTTCTCCTAGATAATTCGAATTTAAACGAAAATCAATCGGTATACCTAGAAGATAAGAAAAGCATATTTGTTTATAAAGAGAAAAAATGGCAAAAAAATAAGAATTTTTTTTTAAAAATTCGATGTCTCAAAAAATAAACGTCACCGCTCAATACAAAAGCAATACCATACGAAATAATTAAATCAAGTGCAAATTGTTTAGGATATTACAATTTAACAATGCAGTAATCAAAATTCAAATGGAATCGTAAAATATTCAGTAAAGAATGTGTTGGTTTTACGTAAAACAGATGGAGCAGTTTTTCAAAAAAAAGTTTTCTTTTCACCTGTCACGATTAAGACATCTTAAAAAATCTATATAAATAAAAATGAATGTTTGTCTGTATGTCTCGCATGCCTCCCTAAACTGCTCATCCAATTAAGATGAAACTTGGGCAGCACATTTCTTACGTCTACGGGATGGTTATAGGGATAGTACAATATAGGGATAGTACAATAGATAATTGTACTATCAACAACTAAATAAAAAAAATTTGAATTTCAGCCGTATCTATTTACTAACGATTAATCTCCAAGTAACTCGCCGAGGAGAGAATAGATTCCGTAGGAATGCTAAATTCGAGTTAAAGGTTAATATTTGGTAGCTATAGGACGCAAATGACAAGCAAATCATCCTCAGGGGTAACAACTTCATTACAGATTATACGAGAAAGTTTT
Organism: Argiope trifasciata; assembly: GCA_026543055.1. Taxonomy (NCBI): domain Eukaryota; kingdom Metazoa; phylum Arthropoda; class Arachnida; order Araneae; family Araneidae; genus Argiope; species Argiope trifasciata. The sequence goes on along the minus strand of JAPMOQ010061751.1, from coordinate 20,223 downwards.
ATGAAGGCTAACACTTGTTTTTCAAATTTTAAATAAATGTTAGCGTTTTTGCAGTAACTGCGAAAATATTATAGTACAAATAATTTCGCATCATCTTCATTTTCAAAAATTAACTTTTCAAACAATAAACGATTTTATGGTATGTATATATGTTTAAATAACATTTTTATGTATATGTATGTATTTTTAAATAATATGTTTTAATAACATTTTCTAAAATCAAATATGATTACAATTTTAAAAGAATACACAAATCGGATATATAAAGTTGAATATTTGTTTATTCGTATTTTATATGCTGTCGTACCTTTCATCCTATTTCGATAAAATATTGCCTTTGATAACAAAAAATAATAGTAACATTTATAGAAACTTTAATAAGCATTTTTTATTGTTGGAACTTAATAATATTTTTTTCGGTGGCAGCAACACATGATTTTATATATTGGGTTGTTCGGAAAGTCATTTCGTATTTTTTTGACAAAATGAAAAGAAATTTTCGTTTAATGAATAAATTATTTATTAAATTATAAAATTGCCATTTTGGTCTAATACCTTTTGCCATTCTGGTCTAATACCTTTTGGTAGTAACATGATTACACGCTCATAAAAGTTTTGGTCTTTGCTGTAAAAAAAAACTGATCGAGGTGGTTTTTGGCCTCCTCATTTGAAGGAAAAATTTTGCAAATCAGTTCTGGTACTGATGTACTGTTAACACATCTTCTCCACACATATTGGCTAATTTATTTCTGGCTTGAACAGCATTTTTACCTTTTATAGCAGAAAAGAAAAAAATGACGAAAATGCTGTTTATTACTCTCCATATTTAAAAGGGCACCATCCAAAAACTACTGCGAAGAATCAGCTGCACTTTTTCACACTCAAGCCTTGCTATATCAGCTCTTAAAACATAAAATGATTTTCCGGTTTAAGTATGAAATTGGGTGCGAAAAATGCAATTAAATCCTTTGTCAGGAAAAAACGAAATTACTTTCCGAACAACCTAATACTTACCAGCTATTAAGTATATAAAATCATGCGTACGTACAAAAGTGATATTGTGTGGAAAATTAGAAATAATCAGTATAAATAATAATTTTCAGCGATTAAAGGGTTTGAACAAAGGGTTTGATTAAAGGGTTTGCATTTATATTTTTATTTACGTAAAAGAGAATAGAAATATTTTGACCCTAATTTAAAAAGTTAATTTTTATCAGCAAATTGATATTGGGTATTAATATGGTAATCAGTAAATGTGAGAACAATAATTAAATACTATCGTATAAAATAACGATTGTGAATAACGTCTTCAAAGAATAGTATAATATGGAATTAGTATAATATAGACTTAAAGCTTTTTAACTGTAGGTAACATACACATATGTATTTAAAATGAAAAAGTTTTTGATCACCTGGTAAATTAAAATGTTAGAATTAATACTTTGTTGTTTGATAAGAATATTTTATACAGCTTAGAAAACTTATTTATAATTGCTCTTCTATGTAGTGTGAAAACGTTACAGTTACCGATCAAAAATCCAGAAAATATAATTATTATAAATGAATTTTTCCGACAAGTTTTTAGAATATAAATTAAGTTATCTTAAATTTAAATGATAAAGAAAAATATTTTATTAATTGAAATGTTTCAGATATATAAGAAGCTATTTCAAAAAAACTGATACTCTTAATATTATTGCATTCCTGCATTTTAATTCCAAAATTTCAAATCATATTTGTAAAATGGTAAACAAACGGAACAAAAGTATTTAATAAGTTTTGGTAAGACATTTAAAAGAGTTGTATTCACTTCTGTTTTGAAGAAGCATCAATATTACCATTTAACCAACAATAATACAAATATATGATAAGATTTTGGAAAATAAAATCTCAAATATGTAAGAAACGTCTCATTTTTTATCAAATAAACTCATTATTAGCATCAATATTACCATTTAACCAACAATAATACAAATATATGATAAAATTTTGGAAAATAAAATCTCAAATATGTAAGAAACGTCTCATTTTTTATTAAATAAACTCATTATCCTTTATTCTGAAATAGACCAAACAACATGAAGAATCTCAAATTATTATTCAAGAACACAGAATTCAAAGTTGAGTTGAGTTGTTGATATTCTTTCACTTCTTTTTTTCCTTTCCAAAACTATTCTTTCTCGAAGAATAATGGTTTGAATCGTGAAAGAGCATATTAATGCTTGCTCTGTGCTCCAGTTGCCAGAAAATTAGCTTCTTGACGTGAGGAATTTTTAATTTTGAAATTCTTGAATTGTAAGATTCGGTTTCTCCGCCATTCTTCAAAATATTTTTGCGACTTGCTGGAGTCATTTCCTCAGAAATGTGTTATTAATGTGAACTTACGACTTCAAAATGGAATTCTTATGGGGAAAAGCAGGAATTTTTTTTCCAACTTATGGGATTAAAATTGTTGAGTCGTCCGAATTTGTTTCCTTTTTGCTAAGTATGAAAGAAGTGTAAAACTTAGATTTGAATGAAAACTAATTTAAATAGAAGAGTTCCTCAAAGTTACATAATTTCGAGCCATAAAGCATGAAACTAATTATCTAGTACAAATTCACACATTGGATAGAATATATTACTAAAAACATAAACAAGTATATCCTTAAAAAAATATTAGTTTGTTAATGTTTCAAGCTGATTGTGCTTATATTTTGATAAAATGCTCCAGCTTTATTTACATTCGGTATTCTCCTGTTTTAATTACATTAAGTTCGATATTATTCTTGAAAGTTAAGAATAAAAGTATTAATTTAATTCTCGGTGATTAAAATTTGTATACCATGACATAATATTGCAGTTTATTTAACTATTATTTGATTATTTATAACATTGAAAAAAGTTATAAAAAATTAATTCCATGCGAAAAGAAAAGCTGTATAAAATGATTTGAATAACTTAGAATTTTAATTTTAAAATGATTAATTAGCTCTTTATTAAGGCTGAAATTTATACTGAAGTGCTTTGTTCTTGATTGTATATATGGATTGCAATTAAAACTAATTAAATGGTTCTATATTAAATTTGTCAAAAATAGAAACTTGTAAAGGAAATTCGGTTTTGTAGACCGCATTTAAATTTTCGTCTCCCCAATTTAGGATTAAAGTGTTCATGAAGAAAAAAGATACTAAATGCGTATTTCTTTAAAAAATGTTATTTAGTAGTGAAATTTGAAGCTAATTCCTGTATTCGCTCTAACAAATTCCTATCTCTTTATGGTCTTCCAAAATTTCTGAGTCATTTCTTCTTCACACAATTTTCAAATATAATCGTTTAGTTATAAATACTCATTCCAGATTATTATTTTTAAAATTGAAAAAGCCTGGGTTTTAGATAATTGTATCCGACTTATTTTCTCTTCATAATTTTGTCTTGTTTATTTGGCTTTGTTGCATTAAATCTTGCATTCTCTTAATATAGTTTCTTATTTAAAGCAATTTTCCGATGGATAGACAACTAAATACATTAGCATTTAAAAAATATATAATCAGTTTTGATATATATTAAAGTATATATTAATAATAAATTTTGAAATTGTAACATTTATTATTTTACTATCTCAAGAAAACAATTAAATTATTCGCAATCTTACTATTACTTTTTCGAGGTTATACATAAATAAAATTATTGTCCCTAATTTGTGTTTAAAATTAAAGTAAAAAAGTTATAAAATTATATTTGATGTTTTTAAAAATCCAATTTTTGCTTTTGACACTTTTAAGAAAAGTCTTTCTTGCAATAATTTGTTTTAAGGTTATTAAATAAAATTTTAAATTTATGAATAATTTTAATTAATTAAAAATATTATTAATATTTAAAAATAAATATTTTTCATTTAACCTACGATACCTTTTTTCTTATTGATCATATCCTACAAGTAAAATATTAAAGGGGCATAAATAAGAGCTATAGACTCAAGTGGGAAATTTTTGACAAAGTTTTAAAGCAAACAATTCACAGACATTTCTCATTTTGTAATAAATATATCATGCTGCTAATTTTGGGCTGTTACTTTCGAATTCTAAACACAATCTAGAACTAATTATGAGATATACTAATAATAAATTATTTGTCAATGATATAAATTCATAAAAAAATTGCATGCACTCAAAAAATTTAAGATCCTCATATCTTCAAAAACTCAAAAATAAAATAGTTTGAAGTATAAAAGTAACATATAATATTTATTAAATATTATACAGTTTAAAAGTAAAGTGTTTATTGCAGAAATTATATTCAACTAATACCTCAAAAATAAAAGAAAGTACGAAAGTTTGGTTTTAATATAGTAATTAAAAAAACGCTTTTATGAAAAAATTTCAACAAATAAAAATCTTTTAAGATGTTAAATATTATATTATAAATATTTGAAAGTTTCAGAGAAATAAATAAATTTTTAATGGCATGCTCTTGGGAAAATCCTTTTTCTAGATTTAAATACACTGAAATATAAAAAGAGTTTTAATGTCTGAGGAAATCATATGAATTTATAATAAGGAAACATTTGGGTAAATATTTTGCCTTTTAAATACTTCTTTATTATTCAAATTCTGCTATATTTTATAAAAGCCTAAAGTTCAAAGGAAATTTAAAGCTGAAGGTGTAAAGGTATTGCTTAAAAATAACATTGAAAAGAATTGCAAAATAAATTTTAATTGCAAACTGAGCAAAAAAAATTATAATTTCGAAGACATGGAGTATTTTTAATTATAATTTAATATTTTGTAATAATTCTATCATGTTAAAAGAAAAAGTCAATTTATTTCTATTATTACGGTACTTGTGCTTACAAAACTGCATACTGTCAATAATCTGTAGAAAAGCATAACAAAATATACCGCCTTTTTTTTAATTCTATGTGATTGGTTCAGGACTGCTTGAACCAGTCACATTCGACTTAATAAAAAGTACTTGAATTGAATTAATTAGACGATAGTATAATTCAAATTAATTCTAATATAATATAATTCTATAATTCAAAAAAATATATTGCCCCATTACTGAGAATATTTAAATGTACAAAATTCTTTTAAAAATTAGCTGCTTGTCAGAGAAATGTTCTCACAATTATTAGTTTTAACCCTTAACTGGTTAGGTACACATTTAGAATTTAACTGAGAAGGTGTGGCCTACGAGCAATCATTTTCTTTAACTCAAATTAAATTTTCCAATGAAGTATTGGTATGCTAAATATTTTGTAGACATATTTTGCTACATATAAATGTTAAAAAAAATTCAAAATATATCTAGAGATTTAATTAGCCACCTTAACCATTTCGCATTTAGTTTTATTTTATTTTAAAAGATGAGAAAATAGTTCTATTAATTACCATAGTTTCAACGTCCTAGTCACATGGCATCAAGTTTTAGAAAAGCGAGCTGTGGGCATTTGCTCGGCAGAGAGGGAGAGGGTGGGTCATTCGTTTTGATATCACGGTTATTGAATACGCTATAGTTTTGCCATGGGGTATTTAATTAGGCTTCACCCTTGGTGTCATCTAAATGTAATACTTTTATTGCTAATATAAATAGTCTGTTCTGTCTTAATAGTTAATGTCTTTTCTTATTTTCTTTGCTGTATATAAGTTTATTGTTTTCATTTAAAAACTTCTTCTCTTTAATCAGTGACCCTAGACACTGATCAAAGTGAGAATGAATGGCCTTTCTTTACAACTCATTCCTACATATATTATCATTGAAACAAGCAAATGCGTTGGGACATACATATTCTTTTTAAATTGCATGTCACATCAAATATTATTGTTAAAAAAGCATATTACTTTTCAAATCATATTTATTTTTCCAGTATGCAAAAGTAAATAGAAAACAATAAAATGTAAAATTCAATAATTTTATGGAAAAAAAATAGTGATCCTTTTTTCATCAGTTTGCATGCGTTCTGTAGCATTATTTCCTAGGGCATTTTAATACATTTATGCATACATTTCAAGTATTATCATGAGAATCAACTTCTGTTCGTATACATATACATACATACATACATACATACATATATATATACACCGAAGAGCCATTACATTATGACCACCCTCCATCTATGAGAATGGGCTCGTCCAGGAGCAGAACCACTGCGCGTGCATGGTTGATATTGGAGTATATAAAATGGGAATGCCTTGTCTTTCTAAACATAGTGCGATTAGCCACATAATGGGAAAAGCAGCGGATTTATCAGACTTTGATAAAGGTCAAATCGTTATGGCTCGGCGACTTGGAACATCAATATCAGAAACGGCGTGTTTGGTAGGCTGTTCACGTGCAGTTATTGTGAGCACATATCAAAGGTGGTGCAGGGATGGTGAAACGGCAAGTCGCCGGCCAAAAGTGCGTCGTCCACGCCGCATTGATTCCAGAGGAGAGTGGAGATTGCTATGCACTGTTCGCCGTGACCGAAGGGCTACAACAGCCGAAATCACCACCAGCTACAACAGTGGTGACCCAGGCAGTGTTTCTCAACACACTGTGCAGCGTACACTGCTGCGTATGGGCATACGCTGCCGGAGGCCGAAGCATGCTCCTGCACTAACGGAACGTCATCGCCAAATGCGTCTGCTATAGGCCAAGAAACATCGGGATTGGACACCAGAGGAATGGAAGAAGGTTGCATGGTCCGACGAATCACGTTTTCTGGCCCATCACCTCGACGGGAGTGTGAGAATACGCCGATTTCCAAATGAATCCCTTGCTCCCGGATGCACAGTTGGACGGAGAGAAGCCGGTGGTGGGGGTATTATGGTGTGGGCAATGTTTTCATGGAGCATAATAGGACCCATAATCCCCATAGAACAATCCTTGACGTCTGGAAGGTACATGAACATGGTTGTAGACCAGTTTCACTCATTCATGGGAACAGTGTTTCCGGCGGAGGATGGCGTGTACCAAAAGGAGAAAGCACCATGTAATAAAAGTCGAATCATCATGGATTGGTTCGAGGAACATTCCAGTGACTTTCAAGTCATGTCTTTGCCCCCC
>JAPMOQ010061745.1:0-36377 GCA_026543055.1 Argiope trifasciata | reverse complement strand
CCGCTAATGGAGTGAGAATATTTCATTACCTGATAGTTTGAACGCGATAATGAAATTAAGTTTATCCAGTAATGAGCTCTGTGCAACTCTGAAATTATTTTGCTTTTCGTAAATTTTCTCGCTGTGTTGCCAATTAATTTTACACGTTTTCTCACAAATTAGTAAAAAAAAGCGTTCATTAATTTGAATCAGCTTCAAGTTTGTTAGTTGAATAATTATAAAAAATAATACAAAGCTATTAGCTGATAATTTTGGGAAATACGGTTTGGTTCCCACATTTCGTTACATGTTTCGAATTTGTTATAAAGTTTTAGTTTGTATAACATTCCCTAAAGGTCAATTAAAAAACAGTCTTTATGTTGAGCAGACTGCTAAGTGAATTTATGTTTCAGAAAATAAGTCCTTTTTCTGTGAAATGTAAAGGTTGTTGATCGTTATGAATTTTTGGAGTCAGATAAAAAAACAATTCAGTTCTTGTAAAGTATATATACATATATGTTCATATAAAGATATGAGACACTTGCATACTCACACACACATATATATATACATATTTAGTTATCAACTTAAAATAAATTAAGTATTTATATATTTTACATATTTTAAATTTATTTTTCCAATTTTATTTTCCAAATAATAACTCAGCCCTCTTAAATAGATTATTTCTGAAGATTTTGATTTTTAGTTGAAAAATAAATTATAATGAATATTCCACAATATTTATTAGAATATCATAATGTAAACCTTTTCAAAGAATTATTCTTTTAATCGTATTTTGTAATGTACATTTCCACACATTTTAGCAAATGTTTGGATCAAATTCCCCTATTTATTAATGCAAAAAAATACAATCATAATGCTCTCTTTTATAAGTTAGAGTTTTAAATTGTTGTATATAAATTCATCTATTGCAAATTAAGAGTGATATTCTTAAGTAATATATTAAAAAGATAATTGTTGGAATATTGTTTAATTTTTTGCTAATTCATTAATTGATTGTTCATATTTAAATACATATTTGCAATACAAAATTTCATTTAATATACAGGGAAAAATAACAGTTTTTAAATGGTCAGAATTTTCATAGGGTATCTACTTGGAAAGTTTCCAGCATTTATAATTTATTTCAAAATTTTTGTTATAAGAAGTATACAATGAAAAAATATTGTAATTATCAAGCAAATTCTTCACTTGTATTTAAATCAAATTCCATGTTTGAGATGACCAGAAGTCCACAAAAAGTTTCGATATATCAAAATTAGATGGTTTTATCAACATGCTTTATGCATCTTAATTATCATATATACATTTATTTGCATATTTCTGTTAGCCTTATTACTCAAAATTTCTTGAGCTAGTTTGTTGAAACTTCGTGTATCGTCTTAATATCAAATTTTTAAATGTTTATCATATATAAGATAACTCCATCAGAGAAAATTTTCCTTTCTATTCATCCATATACAAATTTACACGATATAAGATGTTAAGAACTAATTAAATAAAATTTCATGTACAGATTTATAATCTATTACATAGATCTGTGTCGAAGCTTGAACTACATCCATCGACAGGTTGACCGTCCATTCGTCTATACTTTCGTTCCACGTACTAGCATTTAACTTAAAAATGCAATGACTACGATAAAATAGCTTCAAATTTCTATTCCAAAATGAAATTAACTGAGATTTCTGCGTCAATCTAAATTGCATCCAAAATATACGTATTCGATTTTTTTTCACTATACTCTGAAACATAAAGGGTCGAGGTGGAACGGTTTATAAACAGTTTTTCTTGTACACAGCCGACCACCCCGCCACCGCTGAACGTAGCAGTATCGACTTGATCTATTGTGGTCGACTGCTAGGTTTTAAGAACCCGGCCTCAGAACCAAAGATTTTCAGGTTCAAAACCCAATTCTACCGAAAAACCTTCGTATAAGAGTGTGCACGTTAAACATCTGCACTAAATGTCTTCCCGCTCGTGTGGTGTGAAGAGGAGGCCAGTTCAGCTGTCGTCCTTCGTCATCTGAAAGCGGTTCAAAATTACGAGGTCTGTTCCAAAAAGCCCTTGTGTTGCTTAAAAAAATGGCATTTTAAGATATCCTACTAAGTTTGGAGGAAAAATTTCGGTAAATTGGATTTTTGTAAAAACTATTTTAAACTATTTTTTTCAGATGTATTGTCAATAATACAAAATACTATAAATACAACAAAATAATTCAAAAATATAATATATTTTGTGAAATAGGAAAATTTATAGTAAATTCTAATGAAATTTGGCAAAAACGATGATCATTCTACTCGAAATTTCAATGTAGCAAACCTATTTTTTTGTACACATGTTATAGAATATAATGATGAATGCAATGAACCAAAATCTAAGAAAAAGATGCAAAGAAGTTATGGATAAAAATATACGAATATATGAATTTTATTTCCATAAATTTAAGTTAATTTTTCTAAAAACACCTGAAAAGGAAAAATTTGAAATTTTTATGTCATAATGTGTGAAATTTTAAGTATATCCTCTGTTAATTTTTGAGATACCATATTAAAGGTGGAGAATGTTTATGAACATTAACGTTTTGAGAAATTGTAGTGATAGACAGATTTTTGCTGAAAAATATATGTCAATATATGGTAGATCAGGTCTTTGTTTTGCCAGAAAATATAAACTGTTTTGAGAATAAGAAAGTCTGAACTACAAAAAAATAACAATAAACAAAACTTCACCGACATCTTCGATAATAAGTGTTTTTAACGTAATCGCATACCTTAATACAACAAGAAGAAACAAACTAAATTGAGACACAAAGAGCTCAAATTCATGACTGTCATTCTTATATATTGTCAGATGACGGAAAATTACCCTCTTGCTAGGCCACTTTTCCGTCTTGATTCAATCTCCTATTTATCTTTCCGTCCAAAGTCTTACCGAAGATCCATAATTTTTATGTGGGAGGAAATAAACTACAATTGTTATCTTTTATTAGAAGTTCCGTATCCTATTAATTTTAACTATTGAAATTGTACATCAATTTGCTATTTAACAAAATCGTACAGAACAAATTTAATGCATGACCGTAACATGACACTGCCAAAAAATTTCTATTACTTAAACATCAGATATCGTATATAAAGAATTACTTATAGTATCCTCAAATAATTATTAGTTTTATATACATATTTAATTCCTCCATTTCGATCCACTTTAGTAATCCAATCCACATAATTACAGTTATTGAGACTTTAGAAATCAACACAATTGTTATAAGAGAAAGAAAATATTAAAAAAATTTAATTATGGTTTTTCAACAAAATTTCCTCTTTTAAAAACACATGAGATTTTAATTCTTATTCTGCGTTCTATTTTTGTGTAATTAATATTTAGTTTCAACGGATGCACTGAATTCCTTATTATAGATGAAAATTTTATATTGTAAATATAGTTATAATGCCCTGTGGTAATTGGGTAAAGAGGCAGTTAGCATTGTTAACAACTTATGATCAAAATAATTTTTTATAATCAAAGCAGCTTAGTTAAAATAATATACATTGTAATTCGTAATGAAGAAGATGAAAATTAATTTGATTAATTTTCATTTCATTCATTACGAATTACAAAGTATATTATAGTAGGATTTTCTTCCATATTTGATTCGCTAAAGAAAAAGAAAATGTCATCTGATTTCCTTTCAGCTCTTGTCAAAAAAGAAAAGGAACCATTTGCAATACAATAGATCTCGGAAAAATTTCTGCTAAACGGAACACGGAAGAGAAGTTGTAATTCATTCTTAAGTTGGTTCAGATGGTTACGTTTGCTTAACAGTTCCGAAATGGAAAGAAAAATAAAGCCAATTTTTACATCTTGGCGTCTACTGAAGCGCCAAATCTGAAGTACCCTACCTCTTTCAAAGAAGAAAAAAGTGAGGAAAATAAAGTAACCCACAGAAGGTTCAGAAAGGGTAATAGCATTAAGAAAAAGGGAAATTATGAAGTGTCGGTCTTGCGAGAAAAACTAGAAGAGTTGGAATTCATCACGAAACAAAGTCAATAGCAACCAAAAGAAAATTTATCCCAGGATTTTTTTCTCTCTGAATGCTACGGCTGCTTCATCGGGGAACAGCTGCTGTTTTAGAAGAAGAAAAATCCCAGCCGTTTCATCTTACTTCTGCTCTTGTTTTCACGTATTTTTCTTCCTTTCTTCTTTTTCCTACAGTTAATTTCTGTTTGCTTTTTACAAAGTTGATTTGTTTCCAGTACAATTGTCTCAGTATATATATTTCCCGCTACTATTGAATGTAATATGTACAATGTTGTTCACACTCATATCTGCCTGAAAAGATATTCGAGTTTCAGAAACAGTATTTACTTTTAAAGAAATTTAAGTTTCTTTAAAAAGCATCTTTCAAGATATTTTAAAGAGATAAAGTGGCATGCTTTAACTTTTTTATAAAACATAAAGAACTTAAAATGAAGAGAAATATCTCATTGTTTCTAGAATTATGATGTTTGACACGTCATGTTTATGGCATTGCTAAAAATACTTTTCTATGAATAAAGATTGGGTGTTTCGATTTTACACATTACGCTTGATGCAGAACAAAATGATGAATCAGGAATTTCTGCAATAAAATTATTCTTAAATATTTTTATGTCTGAACTTCGATTTTTAATATTCATTCATGGATTCTTCGGAATATCTCAAAAAAACCTCCAAACTTATTTTAAATCAATTCAATATTTCACCATTAAATACTTTTGATTAACCGTAGAACGAAAGTATATTGAAATAAGAAATTTAACATATTAAAGTTTATAAAATGAGGCTGAAATGTTTTGTTTATATAAAGTTAAATATTTTTTACCGGTAAAAATTTAAAAGCAGGTTTCAAATGGTAAGTTGCCATCACTTTTTTCATTCTAACTAGCTATATGATATGGTACATTTTCATCAATTTTAACTTCCACGTACAATTTCCTATGATTGTTTCTTTAAATGTTAAATGTATTGAACACTTTTTGGAAGATATATAGTAGAAAATCACAAGTTAAGATTTTCTATAAACGATATAGCGTGTACTTAAATTTATGCCTCCTAATTTACAAGAACAACAAGATTGAATTTCCTCAACAGTTAATTCCATAACCACGAAACAGTTTCTTCCTGTCAAATAAATTTTTAACACATAAGAGCAATCCAGGTAATGAACTTAATACTGATTAATATTCTTCATAATTCTTATATTAAATAATGGTTTTTTAAGATGGTAGTTTGACGAGGTCTAAAAGTATCATTACCGTAGAAGATGTGATTAATCTTCCATTTCAATTTCCAGACACTGCTTATACAATCGTTGAGTTCTAGTTCAGGATCATGGAGTGGTGTTATTTTATATTACATATTTCAAGCGTGGAAAGAAATGAACATCTAGTTTTAGGTTTTTCATATAATATATGGATCTCATGTTAAATAACTGAATTAATCTTGGAAACTTCTTTTAACCAACTATGCTTCATATGTGCCTCTAGATATCGATGTATATATTAAAATAAATATTTAAAAACCTACTCCTTCGTTTCGAATAGTCTTGTTGCATCATCCCTTTCCCCTTTATATCAGAAAGAAAAAAGAAAAACATTTAATTCATTATTTTGATGGCAATTTATCCTTAGCAAAGTTCTCTCTTTCTGGCAATAATGTGCGGATATCGGTGAGAAGCAGATCTTAATTTATGTTTCCAATGAAAATAAACGGAGACCATAAGTTTAAAAAGTACAAGTTACTCTTAATTCCTTTTTAATCAGTCTGGTTTGAAACAAAATATTAAGAAAGAGATAGGATACCTTTTAGATATTTCGCGTATCTGTGTTGCTAATTAATACAGTTTTGGCTTTTTAAACAAGCTCAGGACTGAAATTGGATTACTTTCGAGGCATCCTCACTGCAACCAGAAGACTGAAAAATGTCTCTTAATTAGAAGGATTAGTGAAATAGAAGTCATTACATGATGCAAAACTAAGAGAACTCCAGGAATTATTTCGTTGAAGAATTATTCACCCTTCAATCGGTCTCTGTTCATTGTATATTAAATTTTTCTTCTTATCTATTTACAATGATAATATTTATCTTAACTAAATTAATGCCTTTTATATAATTTATTGAATATCACCATGGTGATAGAACTTTCTAAATGAAGTTAGACTTAGTGTAAACTAATTAAATATGAAAATTAAAGAAATTAGGATTAATTTTTCAGAATTTATTCTTTTTAAGTTTACAAGGGGACATTTCATTTATTTGTGGATTTTTTGTACCCTTTTTTAACTCGAATTTCGGTTGTTGTTTTTTTTTTTGAGAATGAAATTCAACATATAATTCATTTATTAGATGAATATTTTCTTTATATAGTACTAGACGCCTTTGGCGACCAGCTGGTTCGCCAAGAGTAATGGGGTCTAAAATTTTCAATTAAATACTTATGTGCCTTGCACTCTTTATAATTTCTCGGCCAGATATACTTAAACTTCGAAAGTCGCGTAACACTGATTTACTAAATTAATGATATAGATGTTGCAAACGATCATAGAAACCTTTGTCTTGTATTTCTTTTTTAGAAAACATAACATTTAATATTTATTTAATTTCATCCAATCACGTGGTGAATGTTACATTTTTTTTTCGATTAAATTTGCAGTCATAGTTAATTTATTTTTTAATTTGAACTTCTGTCAGTATGATATCAACTGAGCTAATAAAAGCTATTTTTTCCCTTTGCTCGTTCATTATTTATTTTATAAAATGTCACATATTATATCTCTCTTATTTTATCCAGTCACGTGCTAAAAGTTACATTTCTTTAGATTTAATTTGCAATGATAGTTGTTTTTTTTTAGTTTGAACTTCCGTCAATAGGATGGCAACACGATGATAAAACCTAATTTTTCCCCCTAAACGCGCTCGTGCAGATTAAATTTTATTGTTTTGTCCGAAATATATTGTTGTAAAACATGGTTAAAATATTTCTTTAAAAATTCGTTAAAAATAGAAGCTTAAGTTATACATTAAAACACTGATAACATTAGAAAGCTAATTTTTTAATCTTTAAATAGATGTAAAAATCATGTTTGTGCGATAATATTTTCGGAAGTTCTAGCGGAAAATCGATGAAATTTCGCTTAAATTTTAATTAATTCAAATTCTATTTTAAAATTCGAAAAAAGGGCTCAGAAGTGCACATTCCCGACCTCCAAGGTTTACATGTACCAAATTTGGTAGCTGTAGGTCCAACGGTCTGGTCTGTAGAGCGCCAACACACACACATTGAGCTTTATTATAAGTATAGATTACATTAATTATCTGTCCTTCAAAAAGTAATGAACTATATAATTTTATATAGGTTGTTATGTCTTATGGTATTTTCCAAGCCCGATGCCAGTTATTTATCAGCAATTTAAGCTGAGTGAGCGCCTCTTGTCTTTTCAGTTGCCCCAACTACGACCAAGATTGCAACTTATTTACTCATTTTTCATAATTATTTTTACAGGACGGAAATCATTCTTACAATTCATTCACCCATCCGAAAACCATCATTTACACCTAGATCAGAGAACGATCACCTCTGACCCAGTATCTTAGTGGTATTACTGACGACGTGGAAGATTTTGTGACCACGATAGATTTATACCTGCGCCAGATACCACAACACATGGGGCGTCTTCAGCTGGCGGGTTCAATTTTTGAATTTAGTGTAGACAGCTGAGCGCTCTATCAACAGGCTACCCCGGTACGGATTGTTTTTAGGGATTGGAAATCTCAGAGTATATCCGTTATAGTAACTAAATGGCAGTATGGCAGTCAGACTAAACATAGAAGTGTTAAGGTTAAAAATCCTTGAACATGAATCACGGATTCTTGACTTAGTATCTTTGAAGGATCAATTTATCCTTTTCCTGTGGACATTTAAAGCGATCATTTGCATATAAAAAACATATATATGGGGCCAAAATTTTACTTTAAGTAATTGTCTTATTTGAATTTGTACGAGTACTATATCATGAGCAATCGTTTAATTTTAAACTATAATCAATCATACGGCCTCCTAGTCTCTGCCTGCCTCTCCAAATTTTTACATCTCTTAATTACTATAATGAGAAATATTAAGAAGCCGTGGAAATGAAATTCAAGTTAATGAGTTTAATTCGAATTTATTGACAACTAACTGCCCCTACAGACTTCTTTCTGCCAAAAGTTATTGACCATGGGAGATGAATTAGAGAAGAAGGGAAAAAAACGAATTTCAGAGTGATCACTTTGATTTATTGATTTAATATCTCAGATACAAACGACGATTACTTACAAAGATAAGTTTTCTAGTTCGAAAAATTCAGTAATATGATGATAGGTTTATTGGATACTTTATGGTACACGATTTTTTTTTGATTACCTTGCACTTAAACAAATAAAGCTGACAATTTTCCAACGCGTTAACCGGCGACATACAAATGTCAATAAGAAAAGCATGGGTTTTCGACATTGATTGTGCAAACACTCAATGATTGACCCTGGGACTTATTTTCGGTTTACTGACAAAAAGCCGCACTGGCAATTGTTTAAATTTAAATGGTATGCCAGTTGGTACCATCATAATGCGGGTATCGAAACATTTTCTCCCTTATATTTTAACTTACAAATGTTTGGTTCTATAGCATAGTTCAGGATTTTTTTTATTTCTAGCCGTTTGTCCTTACATAGACGCGGTTGACTGATATTTCGCAACATTATGATAGATCCTTTTTTAATTGAAGATAATGAGGCGGCAATCCTGGCAAATCCAGAGAGTTTAAAAATTCTGTTTAGTCGACGGCATCATCTTGGTTAATTGCGCAATCAACTGATTTGTATGTCTCTTGGCATAAAAATTGGCATGAAATTATCCCTTGTAATATTTGTTGCCCAAAATGAAGTCATTTGGAAAAAGTTGTTACATTTTTGTATATTTGTAAGCAAATATAGGGAATCCGTTCAAATTCCTGAAATCAATGAGTACAATGATCCTTGTGGTGAAACCAATGCCATTAATCTCATTTTCCTATTTGCGCGACACAATCCATTTGCTTTATTTTTGTATTTCATTTGCTTTATTTTTGTATTTCAATTCCAAGAGTAAATTTATTCGTAATTTAGTTCATCATTATACGGCTTACTTAGAAATTAATGGATTCATTGCAAAAGCAATTTTCTATGAAATTTAATGTAACAATTTTTTTTTGCCGTTTGACAGATTTTTCTATGATAAACAAAACATATCGAGCTTGAAAATGAAAGAACGAGCCTCTAGAAGCTCTGTGTTTTTTCCAACAGCATGTAATATAATTAATAGCAAAAAAGTTAATTTTTTAATTCATATAATTTTTAAAGTCTAGTTAATATTGTATTTAAATGGCCACTAAGCATTAATCTCCAAAGAAAAATTTATTGTTTCAGTGATTATCATTGATGATGTTCCCTATTGATATTATAATCACAATAGTTTATAAGATAAATATCCCATTTAAACCAAATAATTGTACAAAAGATTTATTTGCAGGAAATTGATGGTCCTTTATTTTTCTCCTTTTGGCTTTCATCTTTAAAATTATTTTATTCTTTTTGGAAAAAAAATACTTTTATTAATTAAATATTGTCAATAAAATTTTAAGGTAAATATTTTAATAAATGATTGAAATCGATTTTTATTTCCATGGGTACTCTATTATTTATTAATCCTTCCATATTCTGAAGTCAAGCTTTAAATTTTATTCATTTGAGAAAACCGGAAAAGTATAGGTACCTTTGCCCTGAGCCATGGTTGCAATAATTTATTTAAAAGCATTGATTTAAATTAGTCTTCTTGTCTGGGAACTTTGGCAGATGCTACTACCATATCAACTAAATATATTTTAGAGGTTGCTGAAAAAGATGTTAAAATTAAATTAGAATATTTGAAAGCAGTTTCTAATACTATTCTACCAAATTCCGTACTCAGAAATTTACAAAAGAAATAATTAAAACTACTTTCAAATCGAAAATATTCTGATAAACAATGTATAGATGTAGTGAAAAACTAACCAACTGATAGCGAAATTAAATAATAATAGCTTTATAGAGTCAAAATGAGATAACTTCAGATCACTTCGTAATATAATGTGATATTTAAATCCTTGCATATTGTAGCTTCTGAACAAATTTTTTAAGGTCTCTATATGTTCCGTAAATGTATTTTCCTATTGATTTGCCTAAAATACACGAGATGACTTTCAATTATGAATAATTTTCACATCGAGTTATAGTGACAAAAAGTTTCAATTTTAGTTTATGTTTGAGATATCATAATTAGATGCACATATAGAGTATGTAAATAGAAAATAATTGGTTAGTAGAAATCCAGATGAGAATGGATGTATAATTTCTTATCCTAATTCAATCAATTTGGTGATTTTGGATGGCTTATAAGATTTTCTTGATGTTTTTTCTTAAATTAAATTAGGAATTTCTCTCCTACCATATGTTTGTGTGTTGTTGCTTACTTCACTTAAAATATTTTATACTTAGAGGATAAAGTAGGAACATTAACTATAATACATTGTTTATTTTTTACTAAACAATACTAGATTTAACTAAACATTGGAATATGCTATTGATCAGCAAGGAAAGCGGACTTCAAATCAATGGCTATCATACCCTGAAATTTAATTCTACCACTATGCCGTCATTGTCTTCAAAGAGGAAAGAGATAAGTTAGATTTCTACAAATGTATTCTGAAAGAACGGACAGAAAATACAAATTATTTTCGAACAGTCAGGTGAAAATAAACATTTTCGATACTGTACGACGCTAACATACTTCATGCACACCACCTCTGGAAGCCGGTTCATCACGTAAATCGGTTTAGGAATTAACGAATTTATTATCCGAAGTATGTGCTCTACCACCATGCAATCACAGTCTCCTTACGAGCAGATAGGAATTAATTTAATGCAAATTTATTCCGAGGGATCATGCAATAAAGCAAATTCTATTAGAGTCTTTTGATTGGTTTTCAGATATTCAAGGTACTTTAAAACAGGCTTATTCCTGCATGTTTTACTCTTTTTCCGCTTAAAGTATTTGTAATGCTATTTTTTGAAAATTGGTTTGTTTTAATTTCTAAAGTTGTTTGGTGACAGAAAAAATTATGGCGGAAGTTACTTTGCAATTACCGGTGAGTTTTTTTTAATAACATTTATGAGAACTGAAGTTTTGGGGTAGTTATTTTGTTAAGTTTTAGTCTCTGAATCGAAATGGTTTACGTTTAATCTGAAGGTTATTAAAAAATTTTAAAAGTTAAAATTTGTGTTATGTTATAATGTTTGTGTTATAATGTGTTATCTTTCTTTTTCGAATCTCGATATTTCCATAGCAATGTAAAGCAATACTTCCCAACATTCAAACTTTTGATAGGAATGTTTGAGAAATATCGTCAATTTCTTTTTCTATTCTATTCCATTATTTATGTTGCACATATTTCTTTTGCATATTTTACATTTGCTATTCAAAGGTTGTTATGTGTTTAAGATATCATACAATAGTTCTTGGAGACTGATATAAAGAGAATGTAATTATCTATTTCCCAGTCAAATAATCAAACTGAACATCTTAATTTTATATACGGCAAAATAACTACGTATTCTCCTTGAAATTATTCTCGTGGCTATGCAACTCTAGCTACAGAAATTCTTAAATCATTAGATTCAAACATTTGAGATGTTACAAGGTAATTCTACGAGGCATTTTTATTTGAATTTTTGCAATAATATAGTACTACAGTAAACGCTGTGAGGTATTAACACTTTATCCGACAAAGGTATAGGAAAGAAATTTAAATAGCATAGCCAGGTAGTATGGATTTATAATTTTGTAATAGCACTTCTTATCTAATATGCTAGGAAATTCAATAATACTGAATTTTAGTAACTGAAATGGGACGTAACAGTTGGGTAGAATAGTGCTAGGAAATTAAAATCGTTGGGTTTATAAATGCATTTAAAATGTAAATCGTAATGATACTCGCAAGATAATGCTACAGAAATTAGATAAATATTGCTTAAAATCCAAGAGTTTGGAACCTACAAAATAAGCCGTAGATTCTTGAATTCTGTATCTAAAGACTTTTAAACCGTGTAAAATAAAGCTGAATTTAGATTCAAATTTCTTATGAAATTGGCAGGTTTTATGTAATATTAACTACAATGCTGTGAGAATCTTCTACAAAAAAAAAATAGGAATGTCTTTTAAAAACTTTCTTTGTATTTGTTTGGAGATTCATTTCCACAATTCTACCTTCATAGGGAGAAAATATCTTAGAATATTCTACACGAATAATTTATTTCTGGTGCCAAATTTGCAAAATTCGAGCTCAAGGTTTTACTGAATGCTTATTAGCATTTGTAGTAAGTACTCAAGATTTCCTTAAATGATTCATTTAAAGCTTCTCGCATGCTCCTTACTTCTGTTCTTGCATCTATAATGGTATGAATAGTTCAGTAGGATACCGTTACAGGAAGGTTTACTAGTTATCGAAACGTCTTATAACGAACCATGTTAGTTACTTTATACTATTAGCTAGACGTTAACTTTCCAAACCTACAAATCGGTTTTTAATATCCATAAGTGAATTCTACATCGGGATTGAAAACGGTATACATCAAGACTATTAAAACTGCATAGATTCATGATGAAAAGCGGGTAAAAAGAAACATTCATTATATATATTAAACAAATGTCTCTGTATTTCATATCTACATCAACAGTTAAAACGTTTCTTACAGAAATTGCATTCTTCTATTTCAGACACGTCTGAAAGTGAGTGGAACCGCCTGGGATGAGTGTGATGGGCACATTCCAATTACGGCTTCAAATCAATTAAAGAATGCTCAATGATATATGAAGATAAAACTCGCCATATTGACTAAACACCAGTTACTGCTTACTCTCTCAAAGGTAAGAATTTTACACAATGTATTAATGACATTCTTCAAATCTCTAGATTTCAAACTGAAGCAATTTTTAATATCTAGGAAAGTATAGTGCATTCAAATATTAGCGTATTGTTTGGTAAGAGTACCCTACGAGTTAAACTATCAAATTTATATATTTGATAATTTTTAAACTTTCGGGAGCGAATATATTAGCCTCTTTACTCTTAGCTGTAAGCACTTTCCTCTCAATCTAAATTGCAATGTTCCCGATTGCATACTCCGGTTTGGATTCTTGCGTGGATGAAAAATTTTCTTATTCGCAAGTAAATACGACTTCAGTCTTCACTCATGTTCTTTAGTTATATTTCTTTTCTCAAGAACTTAAACTATGTTTAGCTATCTATCGATGTCTATAAAATTTTAACGATTTAGAATATTCGTATCAAAGTGGTAGAAAGCTGAATTAGCTAATGTGCCTAAATGGCAAAACAAAATTCAAGTGATCACTGCCTTTATATTGAATTGTCTCTTCGAATGGCATAATGCATTCGTAATACGTATATTGAACTCCATCAAAACTGCCAAGAGAAGTTCAGAAATTAAAATCAGAACGGCAGTTCTCGTTATTTGGTGATCACGACTTTTATGTAATCGGTTTTAGACACTGAATTTGTCATTGCTTTGATATAAATGCATACTTTATTTCCAATTTAGAGCTCCTCATTTAGTGACTAGACTTCCAGTAAACAATGTAAGGATGTTTATTAATTTGTATATTAACCTTCATTGATGAGAAACTGTAATTGCTTCTATATCGAAAAGCTATCTCGGATTTATTGTATTCTCTTGCATCCGGCATAATTTTACTTCAGTTTTCGTGCCTTTTAATGTTATATTTAATGTCGTGTTTTAATGATATATTAATGATAGAAGATATTCTTATTTAATCTATTAATCTTTTGCAGGAACTTCCAAATTCTCGCCTGGCGCTTCTCTAGTGCACAAGCCTTCCTCTATAAATGCCTCATGCATGCTCTATATCGTATTTCTACAATGTAAAGATGAAAGGGCACTTAACACTTTCACTGAAGACTCGCCAGATATTGGTTCTATTAACTTAAAGGTAAGAAATCACTAATATCACTTAACGATTTAAGTATGTTTTGAATTCAGCAGTGAACTTTTTATACTTCGAGACATTAAAGCAATTCATTCTGTGAAGTTGCATTCGGAACTTTATTCACGGTCGAATAGAATTGGGTTGGTCTCAAATATCTTGTGGCTTATTAAACTGAATTATCTATAATACAATTAAGAATTCATTTAATAGAAATAGAATTGTTTAGAATATTAGTTTTGCAAAAATTGATCAGTATAAACCGTTCTAAATTTGCGTTGCAATTATCTTCTGGTGAATCTAAACTGTCGGTTAAAAAATATTAAAGAACAAATGCGCATAAATTGGTTTTCAACTCAGTTTTTAAACGGGTACAAAAATGTAGAAACTTGTTCTCTTCTAATGACTTACGAATTTGCAACTTTACATAGATGCATTGTTCTTCGTGTTCTAGACTGCGTAATTCAACCTGTCCTGAAAGGATGTTAAATAATGGATATTGGTATATTTTATTACTTAAATTTAAAGCAATAGATAAATTTGGATGAAATGATAAATGTGAGAAATTCGGGTCCGAAATGTTAATTTACAGTTACAAGTAGCACTGTTCCTGTCAGGGGTGTACAATTACGATAATAGTATTGCTATGAATTCGATTAAAGGGTAGGAAATGACTTAAAGACATAACTTGAAGACAGCATTCGAAAACAGTGCTTTGAAGCAGAATACCGAATCCATCGTTGCGTTTTATCTTCCTCTCTTATCTTGTGTTGTACTGATCATGTATCGATTTCTAATTTGACAGAAATAGTATACTCACACTAATGTAAACTATTTCATATTCTATATATTACTAATATTTTAAAGTTAAGAGCAAGTACCTCATAAACATGATACAAGACGTGAAACAAATAGTCTTTAAATAGTTCAATACTTTTAAAATTCCTTTCAACAAAGCGAGACTAAACAGAAGTTGTGCTATTTTATAAACTGCTAATATGAAGGATTGAGTAACATAGCAATGTATCAACTAGAATTTTGACCTACTGCTCATATCGGGTGGATGTCATAGATATTTATTTGTGAAGCATTTTAAAACTTGATTATCCATCCTATTGCATTCAATAAAAATTATCACACATAACCAATATTATCCCTTTGCACTCGAAGGCTCCGGAGCGGAGCCATTTAAAATTGGTCTTCGAACTCGAGGGCTCCGCTACGGAGACAATGCAAATTTTCAGTTTTTAAAGATGACGGTGTGTTTATTTAAACTTAAGAAATCATTATGCTATTTAACAGTTTGCTATAGGATCACAAATTGGATATTGTGATTAAATTTCAAAATTTAGCGGTTTAAATTTGTTTAGAACTATTCAAAAATGATCGATTTAAAATCGCATATAATCAGACTTGCTATTAAATTTGAAATTCTCGCTTTAATTTGTTTTAATTTGTAAAATATCACAAATGAATCTAAAATGTACTTTATAAAATATGACTCTCAACTTATTCATGAAATATAATTTTCAGGAATTATTTGGTCCATCGAATTTCCTAATTCCTCTGTGCTGGACTAGTTCAAATGGATTCTAAACTCTATCTTTTCGCATGTGCCAATACCTGGATCCGTTTCACCCAAACAAGTGAAATTTATTTGTATGGTATATCATTTATCTTAAATTACTGGATTGTAATCGATGATGTACTACAGTCGTTGTGGTTATATTCATCAATGTTATGGAAGTATTATAAACCGAATAGAAGTAATCAAATTATCTACGTAATTGCGAATTAACCTTGACAACTATTTATTATGATGGAACTGTGTTCCATAAAACAATGAATTTAAAAATCAAATTTTATTAAATATAATTATCAATTTGCTGTATTTAACTGTAATTAGTTGAAAACGAAACGGACGCAGTAATTTATAACTATAATTCTATACCGTTCGAAATTAGTAATTGTATGTTCAACAATATGTGCGATTCCAAGTCTTTAGGATCCTCGGATGTTTCATATTTGCTCAAATTTTATGTACTCTAGATGGCTTATTTCTACGACGAATCTTCAGTAAATCGTAAATATTTTACTCCTCGTAAAGTTATCAGAAAAACTCGAAAGATTCATACTTGACTGCACTGCTAAGACATACGGTTAAAATATAGCATTAGAGGATAAAAGGATTAATAATGAAACTGAACTTCGTGATTTCGGATCAATTTCGTCCCGATCATGCAAATTTTCCAGTTTCACCTCGCCTGTAATTATGCAAACACTGAAACAGATGAGTTTAGAAATTAGTAACAAAAAATTCTGGAAAGACTGTAGAGAAAAAGCGGGTTATAAGACTTAAGAAATCTAGTCCCTTGCTTGCATTTGGTTGGGCTAAATTTTAAACCACTATCAATAGTTGTTAATGCCGATGCTAAAAGTATAAATTGCATTTGTTTGGCCCTTAAGAGAGTCACTAGGAATGATCCAAGTGGCAGGAAAATAGGTTTTCGGAAAGTGGTAGAATAGAGGTTAATACGTCAAGTAATGTGCTTTTCCTTGTGAATTTCCGTTTAGGCTGTTTGGGACCGGCAGTCTAAAAGGAAAGTTATGGTCCCCAAGGGGAAGTGATGCTTAACGTGTTAACGGGAGGGTAACAGCTTTCAGTAAAATGTTGAATTCGTTGAATTAGCGTTGTGGGAGTCAACAGGTCGTGTAACATAATTTCTGTAGGTAAATGCATTAAATGTTTCTTAGTAAATTGGGGAAATCTTTTTAAGAACTTATTAGTGTCCCGAATGCAATTCGCACTTGAAGCATTGGCTGCAACTATTGAATTCTATACATTAAATTTTATTGACTGCCCAAGACTCTTCCAGTTAAGCTTAAAATTTGATGCAATGATCTATCTAGCAGCATTTTATAGAAAATATCAATTTATGGACAGAACACGAGATTCTGACAATCTCGACACTTCTTGCAAACGTGAAATTAGCAAATCCTGGTAGCCTATTTCAGTAGGATTTTCAAATGATTTAAATTGCGGCTGTGAATTTAAAACCTTAAAATTCTAGATTAGGATTGAAATTATCTGAAGGTGCTTTGTAGTAAAATTTATTCTGTTGCGGCTCTTGTATTTTTTTCTGTCGGTGACTTTTTATATTATCGTAGATTAATTTTTTTAATTCTAAAATTCTGTGAAACGAAAATCTAAAGAACCATTGCAGTAACAATTTACCTCAATTTATGTCGTTTTCCAGAACAAGTTAAACCCGATTTACAGTAACATCTGTAAATAAACTATTTATATTCCCTTTCACCTGTTTGTTGTGCATCGTATCCTACTAACATATTTAAAACGGAACTGATTGAATCCTAAACTTGCCAGATATTTCTATAATAAAATCAGATTAGAAACGTTAGGTGAAAGACTTGGAATCGAACAATAGCCAATTTCAGGTTAAATTTCAATTTAATGATTTGGAAATGTAATTTAACCGTTTCATTCATAATACACTTTTTAAAATACAGAAGCGTCCGTATCGTTTGAAGCCTAATATATTTAACTTAATATCTTAAATTATTAAATAGAGCTTTATTTTTAAAGTTAAAGTTAATTGGTTGTATCAAATCTTTAAACTAGGCATATCGATCTAAAATTTCCTGCATTAACAATTTGCCTCGAAAGTTGATTGTTGCTTATAGATTTCCGATAAATCAAAGTTCATAAGTTATTTTTTGTTTAATAGTTATTTATTCTCTTCCAACATATTCCAGTTGAGTTTTGAAGTTTCTGTAGAAATGTATTTCTAATGCCTAAATATATTTATGATTAAATGACCCAGAAATTTACCAAGTTTAAGTAATGGATGGCTAATTGTATTGAAATTCATGATGTAAACAATGATTGATCAATTTCAAATGGAGAGTTGTTTGTTGTGCTATTGGAATGAATGCTCAAGATTATATTTGCTTTATATTTTGGAGGAATATTTCACAGTACCTGGCATTGTGTAGTTGTGCAGAAAAGTAGCTTTCTTTGTAAACTGTAATTCTGTATTTTGAAACGTAGCTTAAAATTTACGACTTAGAATTTTTAGGTTGGACGGTGTATACTGCAGGATTAATTTTTGTAATTAAAATTGAACTCTTCATTTAATTAGCTGAATTATATAATTTGCGAAAGGTTGGAAAATTGTGAAATTTTTATTTTGATTGCAAATATGTTAGAAAATGTATTTAGTCTCGAACTATTAATTTTTGAAAGTAGTCCTAGATTACACTTTCTTTTGAAGTTAGCACTAAAATCAAGTCGTATACTTTCGTCTACAAATTAAATTTTACTTAAAAGGAAATTTTAATATTGCACTACGAATATCTTGGGCATAATGGCGATTACTAGCCGATAAAGTTTAAATTTATTGCTAACAATTGGTAAATCAAAAATTTTCTCTTTAGGAATATTTTTTGGTGTGGTGTGAAGGGGAGGGGACTTTCAACTCTAGAATTATCCCCGTCATCTGCCCACTTTTCAAAATTTCGGTGTCCATAATATAGCTGTCCTTTTTAAATAAGGATATTAACATAAGGAATATATAAATGAAATGATAATTCAATTTAAAATTCCTGAATAAACTTTTTAATCTTGAATACAGCGTAGATTCTTTTCATAGTTTTTGAATTCTGGAAACTCAAATGAATTAAAATAGTAATTTTGTCTGTCGAACATTCGATTCCCTAAAGGGTTATGGTTTTGAAAATTGTTTATGAATTCCTTCTAAAATTTGCAAACAAATCGATTTTTCCCTCTTTGATTTGAACTACCTAACTTCAGAAGCAATATTAGAGGCGTATTTCCGATCTTGAGTTGGAATAAATCCTGCTTTTAATGAATTTACATCTAAGTAATTAAGTATAAAGCTATGCTAATGTGGATCACGGAAGGCAGACATTTGTTTTGCCGGCAAGCAAATGTCTATTTCAAAGTTTAGGAACACAACATTTTGGCCGTGGTGTCTGGCCAACACTGTGGCCAAAATGTTTACGAAATATGCAGTTAATTCATTCGGTTTTGTCAATCGTTTAACTTTGAATGAAATTTATTTAAAATCGATCTTATTTCACTTTTAAGGATTGGTTTTCGTGTTATGCACGTATTAAATATAAATACGTGAAATTTAATTTTAAAATCCTAGTAAAAATATTAAAGTGGACTAGCTTAATTTTCTAGTTTTCCTCATTATCCAATAAAATTTGCTTGGAGGTAACCAACACGGTTTTGCGATTGAATGCCAAATTTTTAGTGAAAAGTCAAATTATGCATAAATGTAAATTTTGTTTCTCGATCTAAACTTGAATTTTAACTATCTTAACTCAAATGCATATTCTTTTAATTTTATCCAAATTCGCTGAATAACTATACCTGGACAATTTTATAATTTAAATTTATCTGGAATAGGAATTTTAAAAATTGCTTTCCATCTAGCTTTGTTAACATTTTATTCAATAAATCATAGTTGAATGTAAAAACTTAATTTGAGTCAATTTCAAATTTCCAGATTCTGTCCGCTTCTTCCTATTTCAAAGTCAACTGTTCCCTTAATTTTTTGTATCGGCAATTTGATTCAGAAATTAAAACATCTTAAACTTTGTTACTTTTTGTATAGCATATTTTATTTCTTTTTATAAACTCTATGTACTTTCTAGCTCGTCTTGTATAAGGAAACGTACTCTTAAATATTGAAGCAAGTTAATGTGAAATGCGTATATAATTTGTACGCTGTTTCAAAGAATTTTTTCTATAATATTCAGTTGATTAGAAATTTCGGCCAAGCTAAACCAGAGCGACCGTAGTAAAATTATTCATATAGGTAAGAAATCGGCTAATACCTCTAAACTATGTAAATAGGCTTAATCATATTAGTTTTATTTGGAAAACTAACTTCATTGAATTTGAAAAGCAAGGGTAGAACGAAATTTGGATGCAAATAGTTGACTAAAATTCAAAGATCGAAATTTAGAATTTAATCGTGCGTTTACTTGCGTTTTCAGCCCTATCTGTCGTGCGCATCAGCAAAACTAAAAATGCAAACAAGTTCGGTAAATATTGTAAATTTCCTAATCGCCTTCTCAATCTGCTATTTAGATTTTCGATGTAAAATTATATTATCGACTTAGGCGGTAAGATTGCGAGGATGGTCAGTAGCTGTGCTAGCCGGTTTTCTGACTATCCTCCAGATTGAATTCGATTCTCTTGATTTTTGAATTCGGTGACTGATCACCATCGCATTCAAAATGACCAGGGATCTAAAATTATGCATTAAATAGGCGAGCTACTTGACAGAAGCAACTTGAATGGGAAAACACGATTAATTTATCGAACTATTTTAATTAATATTGGAATTGAATGTCAAATGACAGCATGCTGATTACCGTTCAGATTCTTTATATACGGTCATGTTGAAAATTCGATTTTATACGCGTTTTAAATTCTGGAGTTTGAGTGGGTAACAAAGGCATTAACTATGAATTTCGCTATATAAAAACGTTTTCCTTTAATTGTGTAGTGGTGGTAGACTTCTAGGAAATGAATTTCACTAATAGTTTATTTCCTTCAAATTACACATTCGTACTGTATCGAATCTCGCGTTGCAAAGCTTAATCAAAGAAATTGTAGCTTCTTATTACATTTGCCTATTTCGAATTAAATAACATGTTCCATGATATCGGATAGAATCTAGTTTTATCTAGTCGGTTTTTTTACATAGTTTAATGATTTTAAACTCTGATCAGTTCCTTTTCCAGAATCTTTTTGTATGCTATAAGATTTCATCGTAGTCATAAAAAAAATCCACTATTCGCTTAGGTTGGTGTGGTGTGGAAAATTGGAAAGGAGGTGCGAGCTCGTGTGTCAACCTCGTCATTTGATTTCGGCAAGAAAATTGCGTGGTCTGTCACAAAATATCACTAGTATTGCTTTAGAATGGGGTGGTAATATAAATTAAACCAATATTGGCTTAGATTTCATTTACATAAACGATTTAAAATTTCTCTAGGCATCTTATACAAAACCGAATCTTTCACTTGGATTAAAACTTCGTTAACATCAAATAGAAAAAAAATCTTTGTAAGCAGCTATATGAATTTTATTGAAGGTTTATTAAACTTCCTACTATTTTAATTGATTTAGCTTTCCATTCATACCATGGTGTTTTTAAAATATTCAGACGATAAATACTTATGCTGTCAATTTTATTAGTTTGGTTCAATCTTGTTCATCAAGCATAACATAACAAGAGTGTAATCAATTATGATGTGAAATTCTTATTGCCGTCTCTTCATAATTTAGTATTAATGGCCCTTGATATCGAATTCAATAACACTAGGGCTAAAGTCAAACGAATCGTCGCAACTCGGAGTATAAACCCTTTTTCACTACATAGTAAAAACGGGGAAGAGACAAATGTCTTTATGAAAATACATCGTCCAACCTTTTTTAAAGTTAAAATTCTTCATTCTCGATATCGGATCGTAGTGATAATGGTTTTTATTAATGTATCTAATGGTTTCAAATGAAATATAATGAATATTTATTTTTATTTAAAATTTTTAATTTCAATTGGCTTCTTATATTTACATTGTGAATCATGCAATTGTTTTCTAGCTTTAAACTTGGAAGTTGCCAATAATACTTGGAAGTTGATTGATTTGTTCGTATTCCTTTCTATGTGTGAATTTATTTCTTCAATTGAATTTGCCATATGCTTGCGTACATGCAAGTTGTGTTGTGTAATACTGTATCCGTTTTGTTGATGTATTCTTGTAAACTGAACGATTAATGTTTGTGCAACTTATAATTTGCTTGTGAAAGATGTATCTATAATATCAACGAGCGTTTACTTCCTTCCATACAATATTATGCAATTCAAATTTGAAGGTAAATGTAAAATTTTCATGAAATGATTGTTTAGATGAATGAATAAAATTTTATTTTGCTCATTTTGTTGCTTCTGTTTCTCTTCAATCCATTCTTCATCGATTTGTACCGTTAAGGTAATGAAATAACTGTTGATAATTGCTTAAATTTCCTGTGTTCTGCAGTAAAATCTAGTTTTAAACTTATATTCAATAGTTTAGACCGTCAAATGTTGGTACTTGATTTGAAATTGTTAAAATATAAATGATCCGAGGTAATCACAATTGCACTCAAATCGGCTATAGTTTTGTAGAATCTCAAATATGGTCATTTTAAAGATTCTTTTTTCTTACCAGGCAATTTATATTGTCTAAATCAAAAAAAAAATTGATGTTCTCTTGATCTTTAAAATTTTGCCTGCTGCAATTAATCCTTCATATGCCCTTTTAGTACTCACGAATTGTACTGTGTAGTCGTTTTAAAACATAATTTCGTCAATGGCATCTATGAATTTTAATTGGATTGACTACTTCAATGTTTATTTACTCCAGTAATATTATTTCCTTGGATCATAAATTTTTAATGTATTAATATTTTAAATTTATCAGTTTTTGTTGCGCAAACTTTTACAATTTCTGGCTTGCTGTATTTAGAAAATTGCTCGTGGGTGAATCGGCGTTTTCATAAGACCTGTATCAATAAATCGTTCTATACATAATACTCCACATTTTTGTAAATATTTAATTTGTATTTTACCTTTATTTCTTTGAATCTATAAATTCGTTACTGCGGTTCAAAAAAAACAGTAATTTGATTAGAATTATCTTTTTTATTTGTCGTCTTAAAATTGCAGTGTTGCGATCCTTTTGATAATATCAATGCTTTATGGACAAAAAAAGTTATATTGTTTTTATCTTAATCTCATCTCAAATTACGTAATGCGTCTTGTTCAATCGCATCCTAACTAATTTTGACGGTGAAATCTATTTTCACCAAGGATTTCCACTACAACATAACTCAAAATTGATAGGTTTTTGACTTCATAAAACTTGAAAATGTTTACATTAGTGAAATGCATTATATTTTTAAGTCTCCTATTTTTCCCAATGCTTTCACGATCTTCTAAAAGGTAAATATTTTCTAATGGATAATTTACCAATATCATCATATTAAATGCGTTGAAACTACGCAAATTGATTTAATTGTGGTCCATCCCTCTTGTAAACTGCACGGGTGTAAAGCAAAATCAAAATTCTTATTTAAATTCTAGTACTCATTCATTTATTGGCAATAAAATGTTCTGTGTGATTATATCAGTTTTTTGCCTTTTTTTTTTACATGGAGTTTTAGATAAGGCGACTAGATATCGTCAGTAAGCTAAAGCAGCTACATCACTCGATTTTATCCTAGTATTTGTCATTCGCCTTTCATTTTATAGAATGGAATAGATACGATTCTAAGTATTGGTACATTGTTTGAAATTGATATTTGTCTACTATTTTGCTATATCTACTCTGACATCCACACTTCGGACATTGTTATATTTTTGTGTTTATGTGTTACTGTGTTATAATGCATAATTTTTGTGTTATGTGAATTATAATGCATAGTTATATTATGTGAGAACATGATCCTGTTTCAATTAGGAAGTTTTGAATAGGTCTTGGTTGTACTCAAAAAATACACCAGATCAATATATATAGTAGAATGTTTTGGAATTGAATTACGAATAAACGGCACAAATGTTGCCGAGGATAAAAATGAACTCCACGGATCCAAACATATATTTATTTAATATTAATTAAATCTGAAGCCATAACACCAATTCTAATAGTTGAAGATAGTATTTATCGTGATCCATTACATTTCAACTGGATCCATATAAATAATTGGAACTGTCTCGATTATCTGAAATTGAAATTCGTTCAGACTTAATTATTACTTACAATTTTTTAATCAATTATTTAAGAATTTTATATATTATGGAATTTCAATGCAATAGTTCTATGCATTAATCTAAAAAAATAAATTATATGTGTAAATCTAAATTGACACTAGCTGAAATAAATATTAAAATAAATAAGTAATAATAATAAAATATTTCTTTGAAATCGTTATTACCATTTTAATAAAAATTTACAGTTGAATAATAATTTTCTAACTGAAAAAAAAATCATTCTTTTAACAGATTCAATTTTATTTTATTTTGTAATTTTCATAAGAATCAGCAGACTATTCAACTTAAAAAAAAAACAATTTTAAAAAGAACCTTTATTTTTCTTTAAAAGAATATTACTTTAAGTGCCTTATTTCCAATTTTTATCTTCTAATTAATACCGGTAACTTCTTTTATTATTTTCTTTAATCGATTATATGCAAAAACAAATCATGAAATACATTAGCCTTCAAATATTGCATTAATTCAAGATTCGGCATCGAAAGGACAGGATAAAAAACGAAATAAATTTAAGTTTTCCTTTTAAATTGAAAATTAATGCAGCTTCTATCCCAATAAATGTTTTAGAATCCTCCCCCTCGGGGGGCAATTCATATATAATATAAAGAAAATGTAAATTTAATGTCCCTGAGCTACATCTGGAGTTGACAAATTCACACTTGAGTGACCTGTTACTTTAATTTTCATTTCTCCCCAACGGTTTGGAAACATGATTCGGGTGGATCTGGCAACAGCTGTTGAGTCAGCTGTCCTTGAATGCTGATTTCAGCTGTGCCATCTATTTGAAATTGGAATAATTAAAATAATTCGTTCATTACCATATCATTAAAGCTTACATTCAAGATGCGTGTCTGTTTTTAATTTTTACAGCTTTGAATAACGTGTTGTAGCTTGTTTTACTACATCAAGCTACAATCCTGTAATTAATACTGATTTACACAAAATTAATACGATTATCAAATTCTTCGAAGTTATTACCATTTTTAATAAATGAATTATTTCCATAAAATTACGATTTTAATTGAAAAAATTCCAATTGTCTTGAATTTTAAGCAAAAAGAATTTATTTAACTGCTATAAGAAAACACACAACTCGCACACTAAATCATAACACAAATGGTAATTATACTTAAAACACAAATTATCAAGATTGCATGGCATAGCTTTTTAACGATTTTAGTTTAATTTTTTTTAATAAATCAGAATTTTTAATCCCTTCGTACAGAATTTTGTGAAGAAGAAATCATATTGCACACGCTTAGTAGCAACACATTTCAATCAAAATATTTTGTCATGTTTTTTTTTTGTTGTTGTTTGTTTACTCTCAAAAACAAAGGGTTTTTTGCTATAGTTAAAATGAATTAAGAAATATACTAAATTAAGTAATATCAATAATTTTTATAATGAATTAAAAATTATGTTTAAACGTTCTTATTTCCCAGTTTTATCTGATATAAAATACTTTGTTTTTTCTTAAACTTGAATTTTTTTCAGTATTTATTCGCGAATTCGAAAACAGTTATTTTAAAATCTTATTTAGTAAATTTTTTATTTAGATTTTATTCCAATAATATTTGCTAAAAATAATCCAAATTTGTGTTAAGCTATTTAAAAAATTCCACACATACTTGAAAAAATTATTGCAAATTTAGGGAATAAGCTTCAGCTTCCTTGGCATTGTGATAGCAAGTCTTCCTCATTATCTAGGTTCAAGTCCAGATTTGGGCATGGTTGTTCTTCCTCTATTCTGCCTGTGAAATGTAGGAATGCTCCTTCCTGTAGTAAAGAGTTATACAAGCGAATGAATGATGCATGAGTGACAAAATCGCAGTTTTGGCCATAGTTGGGCGCTATTAAAACGAGATGCAACCTATCCGCCTAAATATCTGTTTTCTTAACAGCTGACAAGACCATAGCAAGTGCCATGCGAGAAAACAACATAAACTAAACATGATCAGATTTTTCCTTTAAGTTGTATTACAAGATTCACTTTTTGATCACTATCTAGTAGAATTCATTTTCAATTTTTTTATGTGACACATTTTGTTTATGACCTAAAAGAATCGGTAAAGGTTCGAATCAATAATCAATTAAAAATTCAATAAAGATCTAGGCAAACTGCATCAAGTAATAATACTATATTACGAATGCGGCTAGAAATTGAACTATTTGAATAATAGCTACTTAAGATGAAGTTTTTGATTTATAATATATTAGTGCCTTAGGTGCTCAGTTGATTTTTGTTAAAGATTTTTGCCTATTCAAGTAATGCCAATTTTTTAAGCATTAGAAAAGAGCTTAGTTTAAAGCATTAGTAAAAGTTTTAAAATAAACTAGATATTTTGAATTTATTAGAGTTTCTGTAATTGTGACAATTAAGTGCTCTGAATATAAGATTACATTGGAGTTCAAATAAGACTCTGTTAAGATAACTTTCAGAAATGGAAAGTTGAAGGAAGCAGAAACACATTTACATTAAATACATAAATGTGAAAATCTTACTAAAATCATCAAGTCTTTGGAATATGACATTAAATATACATGTTGTGAGCGATTGGCTAAAATAGAACTTTTGAACCTTTTGGATTGTAGCCCCATGACGTAACATTAGACAAAAGTGATCACTGGTGTCTAGTGGCTGGTATTGGCTTATTAAGGGCCATAGTTGCTTGCCACAAGTAGAGGATTTATTTTGAAAATTTCTTGTTGGCGATGAAATTAAGTTGAATTCCATATTAAAGCTCATTGTTACAAGAGACTGTTACGGACTCCACAGCTGGACTCGCTTGTAGAGGGTGTGTGGCGTAAAAACACATTCAACGTCTCAGTAGAAAACAACGATGACTAGAAAAAGAGTACACATACAGAACAAATACATAGACGGCAAATATTTACAGCTGAAACAAACACACAAGTAGCCTACAAGTAGTATTCGATCACAGAACACAAAGCAGCCAAACAAAATTCAACCGGAGTGGGGATACTCGAAATTTATCTCTATGGTTTCTTAAGACGGCTGAAACACTCATCCGCTTTAGCTTTCGATTCACTACTAGTCACCACTCGCAACTTCAAACACAGAACTTGATGCTGCTAGCGCAATAGACAAAGACGTTCGGCAGACAGCAGTTCAGCTCTAGCTTGATTCAACCGTTGCTTCACAAGTCTCTTGAAGACTCATTATTAGTCTAACAAACCAGCTACGATTCATTTAACCCACAGCTTGAGACTGCTGGCATTTTATATTTCTCATTTCCTATTAATAGATCTCAAAATTCTCGACGTTTCCAGCCGTATCCATTTTGTCGCGATATTCGGCATATGTCGCCTAATGGTAGTTTTGGCGTAGGTATTGGCGGAATTGTGCCAATACGTACGTTGAATTCCGCCAAGGATCGAACCTGCGATGTTCGGGTTTGAAAGCCAGTAACTTATCCACTATACAAAAATGACCACTAATGTTTAGTGGCAGTTACTGGCTTTCAAACACGAACATCGTAGGTTCGATCCTTGGTGGAATTCAACCTACGTATTGGCACAATTCCGCCTGGCACAAATTGGTGACCCGGACGTGATGAATTTTCAACATCTCTTTTGGCGCCAACTCTCCATCAGTCGTCAGACTCACTTGACGCAGCAACACAAAACCGTCAGACTCACTTGACGCAGCAGCAACGCTCATACACTAGCCATAAAGCTTGGTACAATGAAATCGTTCGTCTCTCTAGCGAACTCACTGGTAGGAGAGTGTTGTGGTAACATCTTAATAAGCCAGTAACTTATATATATATATATATATATATATATATATATATATATATATAATTATTTCATCCATATGTAAATAAATTTAAATATTCAATCACTAAACATGAAAAAAAAACACTCACAATGTATATTTACATGCTCATTTTTATAAGCATTTTTTTCCAAAATTGCTAAAATTAATGAAGAAATTTCCTCCTAATTAAGGGTAACTATTAATAAAATTGATCACGCTATGAATGTTGTCAAAAACAACTATTTGCTTCGTAAAGAAAAGTAATGCTAATTTCTTTTTCCTCTTCCGAAAGAGTACATTTAAGAAAGATCTGCCAATTAAAAGAAACAGTGCAAAGAAATTAATAGGAAGAAAGAAGACTGGGGAAAACCACAAATCTGAAGGGTAAAAAGTGTTTAATCACAAAAGTCTTATTCATGAGAAACATTCAACAACTACTATCAAAGAAATCTGAAGGCATGAAGATGGTATGATATAAATTACAAGCTAAATCGGAGGGAAATGCCCTTTTAAAATGCTGAAAAAAATTGTGATTGGATTACATCGTTTAATTTTTTTTAATTCTCACAGTTTTTTTAAATAAATAAAATAGTCATTTTAAAACCCAAAAATTAATTTAATGTTCGGTACCGTATAAGAATTTTTACCTTTCATATAAATGATTGAATTTTATATTAATAATTTTAACTATATTTAGTTATAAAATTAAAAAAATATATCAGTGATTAATTTCAATAGTAATTTAATATTAATAATTAAAATTTATAATAATAAATATTAAGAATAGTTTAATTCTTCTAATTCAAGTTTATATTAATAATTAATTTCAATAATATTTTAATGGTGAAAATTCAATTTAAAGTTAATTGAAATGAATTAAGTTGTTATATTAAAATAAATAATGAATAAAATACGTGTACAAGTTTTTAATTTATCATTATTTGATAGTATTTCTTTATTATAATTTTATAATTTCAAAACACAATTAAAATTTATAATATTCTCTTTATAGTGATCTTAATAAAATATTTTTTCAAATTTTATGAATTTGAAATTATAAAAATTTTTAATTTTCAAATTCTTAAATTGAAAATACAGGAAATTTAGCTTTCATTATGAACGTTATATAATTTTACCTTTTAAGTTGAAACCATTAACTATATTTCCTAATTTTAATCAAAATTATAATCTATTTTTAATCTATCATGCCCCTATTCGGAAAGCATTAATTCCAACGGAATATATTTTTTGGTGGGCGAAATTCAGCCCAACAATTTGAAAATATCCAAGGCTTTAATTTTAACTTAAGTAATTTGAGCATTCAGACCTGCGGTTACGCAACTAGTATCAAAATAAATTTTGTATGTCAAAGAAATCATGATCCAGACGCTTTAATTAACAATGAAAATGCATTTTTAGCATAGGCAATGATACAAATCACTGTAGTTAGTACATAACGAATAAAAAATATTTCTTTCTTTACTGTTTTGTCACTCCGCAAATTTATTCCAAAATTTTATTTCGCAAATTCCAAAATGTCAGGATAGTAAGATCGAAAGAAAAAATAGCTCATAGACAATGAAAAAAAAATCTATTTTGTAACATATGAATAAAAAATTATTATTATTATTACCTCTTTCTCAGTATGCAAATTTATTCCAAGATTTCATTATGCAAGTTTCCAAATGTAAGGATAGTAAAATCAAAAGATAATTTTTTTTCTATTGTAAAGATTATAAACTTGATTTATGAGTGATAAAAATATACTGTATACAAATATATTAGCATCATCTTAAAATGATTATTTACAGTGGATACTAATTATATTTATTGATACATGATACATTCATATGCAATTATATATTGTTCGCTTTTATGAGTGATTTGTCATTCATTCTATACATTTTTTTTTCATATTCATAAAAAAACAAATGTGTTAACAATCTTTCCGATTAGCTTGGAATGAAAGTTTGGAGATTGGGTGAGATAAATTATCATAACCATCATTCAAAATCATCATTTTTTTGATGAAATTTTAATCATCATTTTTAGTATAACTTCAGACTTTTATTTCATATTCATACAAAACAGAAGAGTTAACAATCTTTCCGATTCGCTTGAAATGAATGTTTGTAGATTGGCTGAGACAAAGTATCATAATCCTCATTTAAAATCATCAGTTTTTTCGTCAAACTATCTTAAGTATAACTTTAAACTTAGACTTTAATTTATTTATTGTAAGAAAATTGTCTTCCGATTATATTTACAAGCAAACTTCACATGAATACATTTTTGCAATAACCGTATATTTCTAAATTATGTGACAAATGTTTTGATATCCTGGTGGAAGGATGATTTGTATTAAAATGCTTCGTTTAAACAAAAAAATATAAAAATATGCGTACTTCTATTATATTTGATAAAATTCTCAAATAATTGAAGTAATACATATTTTAAGTTGCATTTATTTCAATATATTATTATTTTATATCTGAGAATATTTTGAACGCGAGAATGGAATATATATGTTTATTTGTTTTCACTTTCTTGAATTTGGACATTTAATAAATCTCTGCGGTTTAAACCTCTCTAAATTTGAAAAACGCATTTTTTTGAAAATAAACATCTGTTTGGTATAAGGGCAACTCAAAAATGCTTGGACTGAGACGGGGTAACGTCTTCGAATCAAACTTGAAGATTTCTATCGCATTTCTAGCAAACTTTTTCAAAGGATGTCCTTTTGTTTGACTAATCGAATATAACTTAATGAGATAATTCCGAAAAGAAGAGATAAAATTCGGTACATAAGTTTGACATCTATTGACAACTTTCAAATTTTGAGAAATATCTAACACAAAATTGGTTGTCTGTTGATTTGCATTGTTAGAAACATGCAAAACCGATCATTAAAGACACAGTAGCTTATAAATGGAGTTTTGTGTCAAAAATTTAATTTAGTGTCAAATTTTGTTTCAATCGTTTGAATAAATACCTCTAAAATACGAAAGGTATCTTCGTTTACTATTAACAACATGCCAAGGATAATGTAAAACAAAACTCACCAAACATGACACAGTGGATTCAGTAAAAAAGGCTGAATTCATCCCAAATGTAATATTTCGTAACTGGTGGATACTAATGCCGTATAAAACATCCTTTTAGATCTGAGCTTTTTGAGAGAATATGTAAGAAAGTTTTGGTCAGATCACTCATACAGGTTAAATATATATTAAATATAATTTTATTTGCAAACTCCTTCTTAAAGGCAAACATAGAAAATTAAAAAATGTATTTCTATTAATTCTCCCTGAATTCCAAAACTTCTTTACACAATACTTAGCAATGAGGTATAAAATCAAAAGTGACATTTAAAAATAAAATAAAAAGGTATGCTAGTCAAATAAAATGAAGTGCTCTTTTTGCTATACTAAAAAAATTGACTAAAACGCTAATGATAATGAAATACTGCCGTGCACTGTTTAATACAAATTTGGGAAAACCCGTCATTGCTTCATGCATAATCATGATTCTCCCTCAATCATCTTAGAACCACGTTTTTTTGTTTCATTTTTTTTTTTGTTATGCTTTCGTAATGAAATTTTTTCTAGCTGAGTAATTTAGTTAAATAATTTACATCTTACAAGGTAGTGTCCTAATTTTGATGGTGTAAATATTTTATGAAAAGATAGGAGATGTAGAACGTGAAGCCGAAAAAAAATATACCAGGGTCTTAAGTATTTAATTAGAAGTTACGCTTAAACTTAGCTTTGTTGTTACTAAAAAAAATTGTATAAAAAAGATTATCCGTCTTTTTTTTTTTGCTTGACTTGTTGAGTGGTGTTTGAAATTTTGCGCCGGTTAAAACGAGTGAAAGAAATAATGGATTTGTGTAATAAGGGCTTGTTTCATTAGATTAAAATATTCCTCCTAATGTATGTTGTTGTTTTTTAGATTTTAGAAGCTAATTTTCATGCTCTAATTACTGAATGCAGATTCACAAATATAGTTCTACTTCAGAGAAAAAATTGCTTTGTCTTCAAAATTTAATTGAAAGTTGCAATTTTATTAGAAAAATAATTTCGTGGCTTTTTCTTCCGCATGGATCACAGGTAAGCGATCTTTTTCTTATATGTTAGAAAAATACTTTTTTTTATTATACAAAATGAAAAGTACATCCTTAAACAATGAACTAAGAAGGGCATTTATAATTTACGCATTTCAAAAATTGATTACAAACATAAAAACATAAATTCTTTTTAAACATCATATCAAGGGTTAAGATATCTAATTCAGTATTTATAGGAAGATTTTTAAATACTTTTTCTTAATTTGAAATACACTTTTGAAGTAATAAAAGTAATAGAAGTAAAATTCTCAGTAGAAACACGAAATGAAAGAAATATTTGCTATTGATAATTGTAAATTAAAGAAATCATTTACAGTAATAGTAACATTAACCAAGGAAACAATGGGATATTATATTATAAATGGGAGGAAAAGTTTCAAGACAGAAATATGAAACTATGTGGTAATATGCTTTATTAATCTAAGTGTGTACAAAAAATCTAAGTCAATAAAATTAAGTATGTTGAAAATACTTTCAATACAACTTTGCAATGGTTCAAAAGGAACTCCATATACATTTTTGCCTCCATCATTCATTTTTTAGAGAAGTCTGATTATGAAATTATAAATGGCTTCAGTTCTTATCCTAACTTCGTAGTTATGGGCAAATATAAAATTTGTTTAAAAATTAATAACCATGACATCTGGAAAACAAATCGAACTATATATAAAAATAATAAAATGGCGTAATGCTAATTAATTTAACTTCTTAATTGATTCTTCGACTTGTAAATCGGACCTACTGCATTAACTCATTTTAATTGAATAAAATTAAAGTTTTAATCAATGAACAATGAAACGAAGAGTTGTACTAGCAACTTAAAACTTTAAATCATTTATTTCTACTTGAAAACGCTAAACGTTTATAAGCTAAACTGATCACGTGCATAATAATCAAAAGACCAATATATAGCAAGAAGTGACGTCACTATTCTTAGAGAAAAATTAAATGTAGAAGATGAGCTCATTCCACACGTCCAAATTATTACCGCTGACATACTTTTTGATTTCGAAAAATTGTAGTTCTCTATTCGACATGCATTCGCGATGACTATCAACAAGGTACAAAGTTAAACTCTTCAAGTGCGCGGATTGAACCTAAGAAATCTATTTTTTTCATATGGTTAGCTGTATGATATATATGCTTACAAGCAGGAGAGCCAAAAAAATTATTTACTTTACGGAAAAAAATATATTGTCTACCCTAAAGCACTTGATCAATAAAGAAAAAAAGTGAATAGTATTTGCCATTCTAATATCATCCTTCCTCTTATTCCTAATGAAATAAGACAGCTATTTTAAATTTCAAATTATATTTAAAATAAAAACACCCCTCTATGGCAGTAATGCGCTGTGTACCAGCCAGTAATAATATAAAAATGAAAGAATTTATAAATTTTTGCTGTGAATTATGAAAAAGACATTGATCAAATACGGAAAAGGATGCTCAAATTGTGAGCACATTAAGAAGCTACAAAAAATAGAAGGCATTTTTTTTCATTGAAAATTAAACACTACTTTTAAAAAGAAAATAAAATTTATTCGAACAGAATTTAATAAATAATTCAATTCATTTTTTACTTTAACAAAATTTTACAAAATCAGTAAATTTAAAGTAATTATTTGGTTATTTGTTATTCAAAAATAAAATATGAAATTGGAGAAATGTCCAAATTTTGAAAATGGAATTGTGTAGAAAGAATTAATCAATCACCGAAAAGTTGTTTCTAACATATATATTACTGCAATTAATGCGTTATATGCATTTTCTGCTTCCAATAAACGGTGCGTTTAAAAATGTTTTATTGTACAAATAATCGCAATCAGTTTGTCATATTAAATAACGTCGGATGAATGAATATTTCTTCTGCATTTTGTTAATAGCTACAGTTACTAATTTCCTTTGTGAATATTTTTTTTATCAATACTCTTTTAAACGTTTCTATAGAACATCTATGTTTGAAACAAAGCAGAGTTTACGTGCTGGCATACATTATCTTATACTTGACCTGAAGTTTCTACAGAAGATTCTATGTTTTAATCAAAATAAAAAGAGTTTTCATGTTGGAATACTTTGTCTTATATTTGACATGATCTATAGTTATAAAAATGGGGATTTGTAACGTCGTTAATTATTAATCGTTAATTGTTTTCTCAAGTATTAAAATCAATGAATTTTCAAGCAAGTATTAGAATAACTATGGACATCGTAACGTGGCCATTATTGTTTGAATTAGAAAAAAAATGATTCACTATACTGATAAAAGTAGATAAAAATAGTATGATAGGTCAGGGAATGTGTATAGAAAAATAATTTATAAAAACTTGTTTATTTAGTTGCATAATAAAATGATTTAAGATAATAATTCACAGTACGGATACAAATATTATATTTGTTAGTGCCTCAGAAAAAAATTACTTAAATTATGAAAATGTATTTATTTAGTTCAATATTTAAATGATTTAAAAAGTTGATTTAGAGTATGGATAAAAATAGTATAATGGATTATGTCTGAGTATAGAAACATAGTTAAATTATAAGAATCTATTAATTTAGTTCAGTAAACAAAAAATTAAAAATTAATTCACTATATTGATAAAAATGAATTAAAATAGTATAAGGGAATAGTGCCTGAGTATAGAAAAATAGTTTAAATATAAGAGAATATATATTTATTTCAATAATAAAAATGTATTTAAAAATTGACTCATATTATGGATACAAATGGTATAATGGATGTGTGCCGGAACATACAAGAATAGCTCAATGTAAGAATCATTTCGTTTAGTTCAATAATCAAAACGGTTTTTTAAAAGTCATTTTATTAAATTTATTTCAATCTAAAAGAAAGAATAATAAGTATCGGATGTAACTAAATAAGCCAGCACCTTGTAAATAAAATGAATGTAGTAAAAAAAGGATCCTTTTAAATATAGAAAACTTGTCCGCTTTTTATAAAATAATCAACTGACAGCAACTCTCCAGAACTTTTTCTTCTTTTTAATCAAATCTAGCACACGTCGTTAAAGAAGGACTTTGAAAAGTAGTGGATTCTCGAGCAATGGAGTTTTCATTCTGACTTCAGTAAATTAATTCTTTCAAGAAAACGTCTTAAGACGAGACAGATAACGACCTCATTAAACGTCCCATGGAGGAAAAAAAGGACGTTAGATAGTAAGTAGATTAGCTTTTTCCATGGACACAAAATCTTCTAAATAATATTTTTTTAAAGCTGTCTTAAAGGATTTTATGCGTTTCGTTTTAAGCCGTCTATTGGTTTTTTTTAATCCTAAATCAGCCAACGTAAAATTCTTGATACGTCAGTGTTGGTTAATACAGGAAACACGTGTTTTCTTTCTTAGAAGACTTTTTGACATCGCATTATGGCTTATTATTATTAATTGCACTGGTAAAGAATGATTTTTAAAAATATCCATTAATAAATGGATTATTATTATCCGTAATATCCGTAAATAA
The DNA here is from genome assembly GCA_026543055.1 of Argiope trifasciata. NCBI lineage: Eukaryota > Metazoa > Arthropoda > Arachnida > Araneae > Araneidae > Argiope > Argiope trifasciata. The sequence goes on along the minus strand of JAPMOQ010061745.1, from coordinate 1,008 downwards.
ATGGATTATTATTATTAATAAATTACTACTATTATGTAATTTAAATTATGTTGAAAATTATTATTATTATAAAATTTAATTTTGTTTAAAAAATTATATAATTATGTAATTAAAATTATTTTTAAAATTATTATTATTATGTAATTTAAATTACTTAAAAATTATTATTATTTATTAAAAATTACAATCATGTCATAAAAATTAAAGTCCCAAACAAAATCTGCGAAAAAAGGAAAAACAATTCACTGTGTAGCCATACAATTTGCCACAGAGGTACATTACAATTTAAGAAAGATCATAAACGCCTAACAACAGGGAAAATTTTAATTGGTAATTAAGAAACAGGGTTTATCAAAAATTGTTACAATATGAATCAGTGATAAGGCATTTATTTGTTTCTGGAAAAGCCTGTCTAGTATGGAATGTGACAACCGTGCCTTGCTATACAGTCTCTTCTCAATGAGCTTTCATACTGTTAATAAGACTGACAAAAAATACTTGGGGAAACAAAGTCTATACTTCAAAAAGCGTGTCTTTTAACTCGCAGAGAGTATTAGGAGGGAGGTTACTTTGCGCAATGGCCCATCCGAGATCGTCCCATACATGTTTAGTAGGATTGCCATCCGGAGACCTCACGAGCCAGTCTATACGTCAAATATTCTCTTCCTCAAGAAACTCTTCAACGACATGGGCTCTATGTGTACGCGTGCTATTGTCCATAAACATGAAGTCTGGGTCAAAAGCACCCCGGAACAACCTTACATAGGCTTTAAGGATCTCATCACTACAGCGATGTGCATTGATAGTACTCGCATCTTCTATTTTGAAGTTCATTTTTTAAACGATGAGCTCCTGCTAAATAATAAAATTTTAAAGACAATCTTATATTTATAATCATAATTTATTTTATTTTTTTCTTATTTCATAACCAAAAAATATCAGTAATAAAACAGAAGCATCTAATCATTAGAAGGATTCAAATGATTGAAATTTGAATCAATTTATAAA
>JAPMOQ010061719.1:0-15815 GCA_026543055.1 Argiope trifasciata | reverse complement strand
TCAATAAATCCGTTGCCAACCGGAGGCCTTAAGTTGTTATCCATTCGATATAGCACCAAAGTTCCAGCAGTTTCAGAAAATAGTTTTTATGGCTAAATTCGTTGCCAAGCCGAGGCCGTAATTTCTAATCCATTTGGCATTAGCGATATTGCACCAAATTTCCAGCAGCTTCAGAAACTAGTTTTTATCTCTAAATTCGCTGCGAAGCCGAGGCCTTAACTTGTCATCTATTCGGCACTGGTAGTTCCGCAACTAGGTTTTATCGCTAAATTTGTTGCCAAGCCGAGATCTTTAAATTGTAATCCATTCGGCTTCCACCAGTATTATCATTAAATCTCTCTTCCGCATCATGAAATCAAATAAGCAGGGAAAGGATGTTACAAATTCGAAACAAATATATATACTTCACATATATACCTATTCCACAGTGAATTAATTCATAACTGATTCGAAATGAATTTCAATAGCTCTAGATTTGAAAGCAGCTTTCTAATTCGGAGAGCTGTTTCTGATTTTAGTTAAGTGATCTTATAAAATTCATCATTTCTTTAAATGTTTCTGTTGGTCTACCATCTTTATTACTTTCATAGATAATGTTTTGGTGTATTATTCTTTGCGCATAAATGAATCATTAATCTATCATAAAAATAATTTCCTTTTTTTTTAACTGCTAAGAAACTTTCAATTTTGTTTTATTTTGAATCATTTGCTGGTCTGCAAAGATAGTCATTCTGGAGAATGAAACGTGTTTATCTTATTGTTACTCAACAAACACTATAAAACAAGAATTTATTTACAAGAAAGTTAACATCGAATAATATACGTCAACAGTTCTTTTTACGTCGGAAGTGGTTTGTCATAAATATCATTCTCAGGCGTTGCCATTTCTTCCAATGAAAGTTCAAGAAATTTTATTTTTACACTCGTTCTTCACCCATGAGCTAAACTGTAGGAAATTTGACGCAATGTTTCATCTTAAAAATCTTACATGTTCAGAGACTCAAACAATTCAGGGTACACTTAAATTTTACTTGATAAATCCGATTTTCAATATAAATAAAAATTTACCGAGTAGTGCAAAAAATGATTGTATTCTTACACATAAATGATTTAAGGTAAAGTAAAAATAAAGAGAAATGAACGAAGAACTTCTAAATTAAAAAGTTTCTGAAGCATTTTTAATTGTTGCCCCTCCTAATAAGTTTCATGTTTCCAGTTTCTTTTACATCGCATTTCAACTTGGAATCTGGCAACCCGGTTTTGATTTAAGTAGAATATGGTGTGTTTAGTTTAAATATGGAATTTTTATACATTACTATTATTACTGAATTTTTATACGTATACAGTTTTCTATCCTCATTGTAAATAGCCACAGACAATTCTCTGTCTTATGTTGGATTAAAATAAACTGATTACGGAAACGAAAGTGGTGTTCCGAGTTATATGCAGAGTTTTGATTCAAAAAATTGAAAATACAGGGAATGTTTGTACATTTTTAATTACCCTTAAATATTTTCTACTTGTCTGCCAATTTATTCTAATCTTGCGTTTTCTTATCTTAAACCTTTTCAACGATCATTTTCGTATGATTAAGTTTGTTAGATGAAGTAAAAGCCAAACTTTTGGTTGTAAAATGACTTTTCGAAGAGAAAGCTATACTGATATAAGAAAATTCATATTATTTTAAAGAAATCTTATCGTGAAACTGTTGGTATAAGTCACATTTGTGTCAGGAAAGTCATTGTTAAATTTTGAAATGATAGATTGATTGAAAATAAACGTGGAAAAGGAAGGAAATGTATTGTGACGGATGTCACAGAAAATAAAGTTTTGAAATAAATAAAGACTGATTCTACAGTAAATATAATCAAACTTGCGTCAGAAAAAAAATGAGAGTACACCAATAAATCCTGTCGATACTGTTGCTTTCAGTGGTGGCAGGATGGTAGGGTGTATACAAGAAGTACAACAATAAAATGTTTGCAATATATCGCATATAAACAAAGTTTCACTGTTAAGTTGCATGTATTTTGACTCTTTTAATGGTCTCTAAAAATCATGCTACCGATTCAACAAATTTTTGGTTTCATCTGAAAATATTTTACCACACTTTTCTTGCAACATTTATTTTAAATGACTTAGCAAAATTTACTTTACAAAATTATAAAATTTACTAATTTACTAATTAGCGTTGTGAATCGTATAATTTTATCCTGAATTGCCTGCAATCATTTGGACGGTCATTTTTTTTTCATAAAACTAGTCATCGTTTAAGAATATGGCCATTGAGATAATATTTAGAAAACAGCTTGAGTATCATCTTAACGCTATGCCTAACTACGGGTATCATCTTAACACTATGCGTGGTGTCGCACATATAGTATACAATTTGTAAATTAGACAGTTTATAATCTCCTAATAACATCAAAAGCTGCCGGTGATAAACAAAATAATCTTAACACAGTCACTGCCACTACCCTCGTCTGATATCAGGACCGTCTCTCAAATTAGATGACCCCTTCTTTGCTATCTTTTAACAGTAGTAAAGGTGTCGTCATCTAATACCTTAGATGATTTGGTATAATTACATATTATTTGTAACGCACAGGTGCGTCTGTAGCAGCAAATGTGTTAATTACTGCTGCCAGCGACAAGTAGTGAAATGTTTTTGAAGCATGCAACGGCAAAGTGTTAATTTGGGGGCTGCAATGATTATATGCAGCATTTCAGGTGCCTTGCTTATAATGATGATGGTACTTTGATTTTCCTTTTGATTGAAGGGTTGGTCCAGACTTGAGGGGAAAAATGCAATATTTCTCCTCCTTAACCCATTTGCATCATATGAAAATATGAAAAAAAGCCCCATATCAAGGAAAAAAAATTTATTTCATATTTAGGTGTAAAGTTGTAGAAAAGTAGAAAAAAATTATTTTTGAGCATTATTTGTTTAGTCATTTTGTTCAGTGTGGTAATAGTTTATATGTAAGATGATATGGGTATATAGTATATAATATGAATATAGTATATATCATATTTTATGCATAGTATATAATATGATGCAGCGTATATATACGGTCCAGTGATAGTGACCAGGAAAACTGAGCGTATATATACGCTAATGATGCAAATGGGTTAAAGGTTAACTTTAAATAAAAAGCATTGGCACCACAGTAGAGATTTTTTTTTGCTAATGTTGTCTATGTTAGATGCAGAAATCTAGATTTTTTTTTAAATCCCGCATGTTTACACCATGGATCCTTTGTAAAATCTTGATTCTCCAATCAATATTGATAACTGAAACATTTCTTAAGATACTTTCCTTCATATGAGATCAGTAATCACTTTCTGTAGTCGATGTTCCCTCATTATAAGCTGAGGATTCGAAGAAGTCAGAGGTGGATTGTACTTTTTTTTTGCTTAGCTTCTTGATTTACAAATATGTACACATTCCTTTTCACGATGAGTAGTTCATAAAGCACATAGCTGATTGCGGTATTGCATTGCGGTGGGCTTTGGTAAGCCTTAAGAGCCGGTTATACGACCGTCCATTTCACAGATTTGGTCATAAATCCGACCTCTGACCCACTAGAGGACCACACTCCGTCATAACCCCATTTCCCTTTCGGCTCCTCTTGGACTGTTTGATGCCTGGACAGTTAAAATAGAAGTGAAAGACAAATTTTAGCTGAAAAAATAGATCAGACCTTCCTTTTCCTAGAAAAGATAAACTGTTTTTGTAAAAGGGAAGTCAGAACTACAAGAAATAACTATCAAAAAAAATTCACCAATGTGGTCTATAAGCTGTGTTTTTAACATAGCCGGATGCTTTAAAAATATTTACCTAAAAAAATTATTATGAGACCAAGTTGTACAAAATAGTTAATTGATCATTTTAACGAGCATTAGTATTGGCTGGCCAACAAAAGCAACAACATCATCAAATTTTATATTCATATAAAGTTTTGATTGTTTAATCTGTCTATAGGCGTTTTTTTTTCTGTAAAAAGATAAGTAAGCAGAAAAAGACATTTTTTGTAATTAATTATTTAAATAAATAAATTCATCCTTCTTATTTTAATAATTAGCTCCGAAGTATGGGTAGCGCAGTATAATGATCAGAACAACTTGAATGACGTGTGTGTTGTGAGTCTTTAGTTCGAGTCGCACTTTTGCTTTGGTTTTTTTATGACTTTTATGTAATATACACTGATTGAAAAAAAAATCCCAACACTAGGAAGGAGCTGTGCTAGATAAACGAAATTCGGTAGGCGTGTTTATACATCTGAAAGATGACGTCGATTCAAATTTCGAGCTACGCGCGTAAGTGTGGCTCTAGTAGCGACACTATGAACATGCAAATGAGGCTTGCTTTAAATAAGCGCTGTAAGGTTCGTGATCGTTATTTACAGTTAAGATTTCACGTAGTGGGTTAATGTTAGTCAAGGATGCCTCTGAGAAGACGAAAAAGCCATTATCAACAGCTCACTGAGTTTGAACGAGGTCGTGTTGTAGGGCTACGAGAAGGTGGGTTTTCTTTCCGCGATATTGTTGAAAGACTTGGCAGGAATGTATCCACTGTGCATGAGCATTGGCGGCGGTGGTCAAGGGAAGATACTGCCTCAAGAAGACCAGGTTCTGGGCGGCCACGTGGTACTACTGAGAGGGAAGACCGTCGTATTCGGCGTATGGCTGTGGCTAATCGTACTGCGTCTGCAGCTGAAATTCGAGCTGCAGTTGGCACCACAGTGACACAGCGAACTGTTACAAATCGGTTACTTCAAGGACAGCTCCGAGCCAGACGCCCTGTACAGTGCATTCCACTGACTCCAAACCACTGTCGTTTGCGACGTGAGTGGTGTCAAGCTAGAGCTCATTGGAGGAAGGAGTGGAGATCTGTTGCGCTTTCTGATGAAAGCCGGTTCTGCCTTGGTCGCAATGATAGCCGTTTGTTGGTTAGAAGGAGGCCAGGTGAACGCCTGCTAGTGACCTGCCTGCGGCCTAGACACAACAAAACAACATTTTTTATCACGAACAATTCCAGCTTTTTTCTATCTACTCTCTTGCTTACAATGCCATGTACAACCATCTAGTACCCGGTTTCATCATGGTAAAATTGAGAGTAAGTTCAAAAATTTAAGTAACTACCTGGTACCCGACACGTTGCTGCCCGCCAAAAGACATAATATTAAGTGCTGTCAATCAATAATTTGCAATTTTGTATCGAAATAGGATGAACGGTACGGCAGCACATAAAATAAGAACAAACTGACATGCATTTTTATATATTGGATTTGTGTATTGTTTTAGAAATGTAAAACTCGATGTTCTTTCAGAATAGTAATAAAAGAAACTATGTATTGTATCGCGTGATTCGTTTCATTACGTTATCGTTCATCTTACTCGTTTCATTACGTTCGTTTCGTGAAGTTCAGTGTTTCCAAATTTAATTTTAGAAAATGTGATTAAAATATTTTCTTTTAAAATTGATTAAACATAGAAAATATATTCATACCGTGAAATAGTTATTATAGTTGGAAAGATATTTTATAAAACTAAAGAATTGCAAAATAATTCGTACTGTAATATTTTTGGAAGTTACAGCGAAAAACGCTAAAATTTAATTAATATTAAAAAACCGCAAGGTTGGTCTCTCCAAAACTTTATCGCATAATCTGTCATAAAGTTGATATCTCTGAGAATGACTTGCGTGACATTTACGTACTATAGCTGCGAAATATAAACTTTTAACTTTAATTTGGCATTTCTACTGAATCTATTGTCTCCTGGGAGAGTTATTTGAAGATTAATCCTTGGTCAACAGATGCAGTTGAGATTCGATTTCTTTTTTAATTTTCGATAATTGTATTTCCCCTATAATCATCTCGTAGACGAAAGCAATAAGCTAACCCAATTTCATTGCAATAGGATGAACGGTTTAGAAAGGCATTAGAGACATACGGACAAACATTTTTATTTATACAGGTGATAGATGAACTGTAAAATGAATACTGTAATACAGCAGCTTGTTTCGAATAACGTGTTAAACTACGTGCATTCATGATTTTTTAGAATATAAATGGTCTTAAAAATATTCATACTTTATCAGTATACGACTCGTTTATAAATATTTTCCAAAAACATGATTTTACAAAACTTTGTCTTTTAGATATTTAATATTATAATAATAATGTAATAATTATATAATATAATTTAATGTATGCAATTAATATAATAATTCTATCTTATAATACGCATGCACTATATTAATCTTTATAAATAAAAATGAGTGTTTGTTTGTATGTCTCATGCACTGCAGTACCGCTCATACGATTGCGATAAGACTGACTAATACTTGCAGTTAAGGGATGTTTATAGGCATAGTAAAATTATCTAATGCATAAAAAATATTTTTTGACCTATTTACTGCATCTATTAACCCTGGAGTAACCACCAAATTGCTCGCCAAGGTGACACAAAAGATTCAGTAAAGATTCTAAATTCAAGCTAGGCGTTAATATTTTGGAGTTATTGTAAGTGCTCTACCCTATAACTAAGTGAAAGTTATAGGGTGAAAAATCCTATAGGTTCGAAATTTTAACTAAACATTCAATATAATTTTAGTCGTTTTTGCAGTAACTTCCGAAAATATATTAGTACAAATAATTTTGCACCATGTCAGTTTTCAAAAAATTATTTTTTCAACTATATTAACGATTTTATGGTATAAATATGTTTTCTATGTTTAATAAATTTTAAAGGATAATATTTTATTCACATTTTCTATTATTGAACTTGAGAATTCTGAAAGAATATTAGAGTCACGAGGCAAAATAAATCGTCCTTTATTATTGGGTCGTTCGGAAAGTAATTTCGTTTTTTCCTGACAAAGGATTTAATTGCATTTTTCGCACCCAATTTCATACTTAAACCGCAAAATCATTTTATGTTTTAAGAGCTGATATAGCAAGGCTTGAGTGTGAAAAAGTGCAGCTGATTCTTCGCAGTAGTTTTTGGATGGTGCCCTTTTAAATAAGGAGAGCAATAAACAGCATTTTCGTCATTTTTTTCTTTTTTGCTATATAAAAGGTAAAAATGCTGTTCAAGCCAGAAATAAATTAGCCAATATGTGTGGAGAAGATGTGTTAACAGTACTTCAGTACCAGAACTGATTTGCAAAATTTTTCCTTCAAATGAGGAGGCCAAAAACCACCTCGATCAGTTTTTTTTACAGCAAAGACCAAAACTTTTATGAGCGTGTAATCATGTTACTACCAAAAATATGGCAAAAGGTATTAGACCAGAATGGCAATTTTATAATTTAATAAATAATTTATTCATTAAACGAAAATTTCTTTTCATTTTGTCAAAAAAATACGAAATTACTTTCCGAACAACCCTATACCATTCTGAAAGAACACCAAGTATTACAATTCTAAAAGAATACACAAATCTAATATATAAAAATAAGTATTTGTTTGTAGAACAGAATAATCAAAATAGAATAAATACTATTTATGCTTCCCCTTCATACATTTCATACAGACACGCGCTGAAGATTGTATTTATACTTGTTTTATCTGCAATGATAGTTAACTGTTTTTAAAATTGGAGTTTTTGTCAATGTGATGGCAAATGCGAAGAGGAAACTTAATATTTTCCCCATGCTCGTGACACGTGCAACGTAAATTTTTTTATTTTGTGAAAAATTAATTGTTGAAAAAAACTATTTACTTATATTTTTAATAAGTCATTAAAATTATTAACTTAATTTATTGGCTAAAAAATTAAAAATAAATTTCTCTATAATAAATAATATTGTTTTTAATCTTTAAAAAATAATTAAAATAATTTTTTAATCTTCTATATGATGTAAAAATCAATTATGTGTTGTAACATTGCCGAAGTTTTAGCGGAATACGCGAAATTTTCGCTTAGTTTTTAATTAATTGAAATTTAGAAAAAATATTCGGATGTGTACATTTACGATGGATAAGAAAAACACATAAACGTGCACAAACACATACACACCCATACACGTGCCAAATTTGGTAGCTCTAGGTCGCGCAGTCTAGACCATAAAGCGCCAGCATATACACACACATTGAGTTTTATTGTTATATAGATAGACAAGAATTCCTCGTTTAAAGTTATAAAATTACTAATTATATATATCAATAACTTTCGTACACTATGAAATTGATCAGCATTTGAAAAAAAACGTGATTTTCTCGGGACACCTCCAACACTATGGAAAATCGGATGCGCATGAAAAGTTTTAATAATATTGTATCGATTGTAATAATATTGTTTCGATAGTAATAATATTGTATCGATTATATTGAAACTTCTCATACGCATCCGATTTTTCCTGGTTTTGGAGGTGTCTTGAGCAAATCCAGTTACCTTTATAGTATCAAGTATGATATTTTGAGTATATGGTATTGATATAAGTATATGGTATTTTGAGTATCAAGAAAAAGAAAGTTTTTTTTAAAAAAATTTGCTTGATGATATCTTTATCAGTTTATAAAATTTTCTTCTAAAATTTCATTGGAGTAGTTATCATCAGAAAATTCACAGATTACAAATTTCGGTAACTTTTCATATATGCTTGAATTGAAAGAGTTGGATTTTTTTGGATACCGATGGATAGAATGAAGATCATCAACTATAAATGGATTTAAATGTTTCTGCCCAATAACATATTACTCTAAAATTTTAAGATATTTTTTTCATTGTCTATATAATTATTTCTTCGTAGATTGAAATTATTATGCTAATGGATTTTTAAAATTTTTATCATTAAAAAAAAAGTAAGTAAAAATATCATCTCCAAAAATATTTCTTTTCAAAAACTTTTGTTCTTTATAGTTACTGACATAATGGATCGATTAACCGATTTGCATCATTAGCGTATATATAAGCTCAATTTTCCTGGTCACTATCATTGGAGAGTAAATATATGCTGCATCATATTATATGCTATGCATATAGTATGATATATACTCTATTCGTATTATATCCTATATACCTATATGCATCCCACATTTCAAATATGACCACACTGAACAAAATTACGAACAATTAATACTCAAGAATGATTTTTCTCTACTTTTGTACAATTTTACACCTAAATGGGAAATAAAAACTTTTCCTTGATATGGGTCTTTTTTTCATATTCTTTATGATGTAAAGGAGTTAATGGAATTTTTGAATGAAAACGTTAAATAGCAAATCGGTTAATTTCTATTATTCGAATTTTCTTCAAATGATATTTATTCTACAAGCAAATGAATTTGAAATAAATAGTTCAAAGAGAGTTTTAATCTTTAATGAAATTCGCTTAGTTTCAAAGTAAATGATTAAAAATTTTCAAATAGGGGTTTTAGATTAGGTATAGTATGTATATTGGCACGAGGTCCAATTTAGGACAAGCTGCGTCATCCACAAGAATTTTTAAATAATTTCATTATAAAATGTGTAAATGAAACAAGGATGTATTGTAAAAATATCAAAAGTTGAGAAGATCTATGATTCAAAACGATTTGGCACAAGAATAAAAATTAATCTTAAATGTTAAATTCCATGTAAAATATCAATGGCTTTTAAAAAATCAGAGTTATGAGTGAGGTTTCTAACCAATTAGGTCTCGTAATTTTAAAATAGGCGAATGAAAATGAGTTAAACAATCTATAGTAAAATTAGAGCATTCATTAAGAATATGTGCTATAGAATGAATCGCTCCACAGTTCGTACAATGCTCGTTCACCAAACAACAAATCTCTATGTGTATATCTTGTGTGTCCAATACATAGAAAAATTAATTTTGTATCCTGCCCATCGGTTTGGTAAAACTGACCATATATTGATTTTTTGTTGAATAGCATGTAGTTTATTAATATCGTTTAAATATCGCATTGAATTGTAAATGAATTTCTGTTACTCTAAATTGGTTAGAACCAAAGTGTTTTTTTAATTGTTGCTTTGAAATTGATTTCTGTAATATTTAGTCAAAATGGATTGAAATGTTGCTAGTACAATAGTTTATTCTGCATCGTTGGTACAACTTTAACCTTTGATCCAAATTTTGTTACTTTGAAATTGATTTCTGTAATATTTAATCAAAATGGCTTGAAATGTTGCTAGTACAATAATTTATTCTGCGTCGTTGGCTCAACCTTAACCTCTGATCAAAATTTATTACTTCAAAACTGATTTCTGTAATATTTAATCAAAATGGCTCGAAATGTTGCTAGTACAATAGTCTATTCTGCATCGTTGGTACAACCTTAACCTCTGATCGAAATTTGTTGCTTCCAAATTGATTTCTGTAATATTTAATCAAAATGGCTTGAAATGTTGCTAGTAAAATAGTCTATTTTGCGTCTTTGGCGCAACCTTAAAGGTATCCGCCTACGTTGAAAACACCGGTATTCGACCACATTGGCGATTTTTTTTAAAAAAAGTGTTGTTTCTTGCAATTCAGACGTTTCTCTTTTCAAAAAAAATTTTTTTTTTCTTAGAAAAGGAAGGTCTAACATATTATCCAGTGGAATTTTAAGTAAAATTTAATTTTCTGCTAAAATTTGTCTTCAATTTTAATTTTCATAAAAATTATAAACCATTAACATGATATCTCAAAAACTAATAGAGGTATTAAGATAAAAATTTCAGCGTGTGTTTTAAATAATATGGGCAATGAAATGAACCAAAAGTTTGATTGTTGGTGAAATACTTTTTCTGTTATAAGTGTTTTTAGAAAAATTAAGTTGCGAATTTATGGAAAAAATGCATATATATGTATATTTTTACCCGTAACTTCTTTGCCTCTCAAGATTTTTCTTAGATTTTGGTTCATTTCATTCATCATTACATTCTGTAACGTGTGTACAAAGAAAAATAGGATTCTTGCATTAGAATTTTGTGTAGAGTGTTAACCGTTTTGGTTAAATTTCACTAAAATTTACCACAAATTTTCCTATTTCTAAAAAAATATTATATTCTCGAATAATATGTTTGTATTTATAATGTTAATAATTCATAATACATTTAAAAACCAAAAATAGTTTTTAAAAAATCTTATTTCTCAAAATTTTTACTTCGAGCGTAATGCGGTTACCTTAACATCCTATTTTTTTCGAAACTGATTTCTGTAATATTTAATCAAAATGGCTCGAAATGTTGCTAGTACAATAGTCTATTCTGCGTCGTTGGCACAACCTTAACCTTTGATCCAAATTTTGTTACTTTGAAACTTATTTCTGTAATATTTAGTTAAAATGGCTCGAAATGTTGCTAGTACAATAGTTTATTCTGCATCGTTGGTACAACCTTAACCTTTGATCCAAATTTTGTTACTTCGAAATTGATTTCTGTAATATTTAATCAAAATGTCTCGAAATGTTGCTAGTAAAATAGTTTATTTTGCGTCGTTGGCACAATCTTAACCTCTGACTGAAATTTTTTGCTTCGAAACTGATTTCTGTAATATTTATTCAAAATGGCTTGCTAGAACAATAGTTTATTCTACGTCGTTGGCACTACCTCTTAACTTTTGATTGAAATTTTAACTTGTTTTTTGATCCACGATGAATCATAACTGAAGGAAAACAAAATAATCGATTTTACTTACCAATATCTTATTTTTTCCACATTAATTTTTTAATTTATAATAAACACCGAAAAACTAACAAAGAGTAGCAATAAAAACCACAAAAAACCGGTTCCTCTGTGATCAATCCTTCATTTCTATCTGAAAACAATTTCTTTGTCAAATTAGAAAAATGACGATAATAAGGCTATGAAATGTATTAGAATGAACATAAATCGAATTTTAAGAGAATCTGTAGATTTTTAAGAGAAGCGTAGGATTTTAAGAGAAACAGGTGTCTCGGGTCGAATATTTGTACTTGAAATAAAAGGCGCTTAAGGTCAACAACTGACTCATGAAAAGATAGGCCATGACAATAGTACAGTGTACGGGTAAATTTTTAGCCCCGGTGACGTCTGATAAAGGGGAGTACAAACTGAAAATTTAAGAATGTTGCATTTTTATTGCTCTGTTTTTCGAAATGCAATAATTGACGTCACTCTTTAACATGGATGTCTGTTTCTGGAACCTATTTAAGGGAAGCTCGGTCACTTCGAGATCATTAGGTGTCAGATCGCTTAGAGAGTTTCTTTGGTTTTTCCAGGAAAGCTCAAACGATCTTGCATATTGGTGCTTCTGAGTTCCAACAGCTGCTTTTTATTTTGAGATTTAAGGTAAAGTATCATAAATATTCCATTTTCTGCTGATATTTTAGTTTTATATTAATCATAAATTTCACTAAATAATGAAATTGAAATATTCAGTGACTGTTTTAAATTTTACTCATTTTATATCCTATGTAGCACAATTTTGAGCAATATTATGCGATATGATATGATATTATACAATATTCCAAAATATTGCGCATACAATACTGCACAATATTTTTGTGCTACTACTTGCTGATGCTTAAGTTTTATTTTAACGATAAATATTTTAAAATTTCACTAAATAATGAAATTAAAATATTCAGTGACTGTTTCAGATTTTATTCATTTTGTATCCCCGGTATAACAAACTGTTGTACAATTTTGTACAATATTATGCGATATTATACATTAAACAATATTGCGAATTTCATACAAAATTGTACAATATGTGTGTGCTACTACTGCTGATATTTTAGTTTTCTATTAACGATAAATATTTTAAAATTTCACTAAAAGATGAAATTGAAATATTCTGTGACTATTTTAAATTTTACTCATTTTGTATTCAGGGTAGCACAATATTATATATTATATATCGTATGCAATATTCCACAATGTTAAACAATATTGCAAATGTTGATCAAAGTCATATAATAGTGTACAATATTTATGTGTGACTCTACTGATAATGTTTTCGTTTTATATTAAAGGTAAACATTTTAAAATTTCACTTAATAATGAAATTTAAATAGTCAGTGATTATTTTAAATTTTACTTATTTCGTATTCCCGGTATCATAGACTATAGCACAATATTATGTGACATTATATATTATACAATATCTCGCAATAGTAAACAATATTGCGAATATTGATCAGTGTCATACCATATTGTACAGCATTTGTGTGATATTACTGCTACTGTTTTTGTTTTATATTAATGATTAATATTTTAAAATTTCGCTAAAGAATGAAATTAAAATATTCAGTGACTATTTTAAATTTTACTCATTTTTTATCCCCTGTACCACAGATTGTAGCAGAATATTGTACAATATTTGTGTACTAGTAGGGATATCAACTAAACCTTTTATATATATTTCTGAAATTGAATTTACAAGAATTTGGTTGTTGCTTCTTTCTGAGTTTGAAAATGATAGGATGGCAAATATCACAGAGATGAAAAAATATCAAAAGTCAGTATGAAGAAGTATCAATATAAAATAGTAACAATTATATATCAAAAGAATATCAAATGTTCTTCCGCTTTCAAGGTGTAAAAGTTTGGAGAGTGCTTGCTGTCTAGGATCATAGTCCAAAATTACCTCCATTCTAAATCAAACATATTGTTTCTTCAAAATGGGTGTTAATATAGCTAAATTATCTGCAAGTAATCTTAATTTGGCTTTTATGCAAGTTCGATTACAAAAAAAGTTAAATCCTATAATTCTGAAATAGTAATTTTAAAATACTGAAAATTTGCCCGAAATTTTTTTTGTGGGTTATGTGTACATTTTGAAAATCCTTATACAAAATTATATTAATTACTTTGCAGTCCATTGTCGAATCTCGTTCAACATTTTAAAGAATGAATCAATTTCGCCTTCTTAGTTGATAATGATTATAAAAGTCGTACAAAAACAAAACCTCCCAACTTTTGAGGAATTATAACAAGTCAATAACTATTACTTTTTAGTTTTGTATTCAATAAAGTGTCCTTACATTCAAATATGCATAAATATGCATCTTATTGCTTTTTGAACTTCAAACGGCTAAATAAAACATTTAAATAGTCATTTTGAAAGTCAAACATTTATTAAATAGTCAAAATAGTGTATAATAATTCCAGAATATATATTGTTAATCTTGTTCAATATGATTCGTTCATATTGGACAAAATTAAGAATATTCGTTCATATTGGATTAAGAGATTATATTCTTTCATCGAGATTAAAAATATTCGTCCATCGTTCATATTGGACAATATTAACAGTATATTCATTCTTTAATATGTTATTAATTTTGTCCATAAAAAGGAATGATGATTCGTTCATTAGATTGCTGGGTAAAACTTTCAACAGTTTTTATTCAAGCATCAAAAATATTCGCTTTCTTATTCTAAAATGACAAATTTTAACTTGAAAAGTGACAATTTATTTTCAGATATATTAAAGTTATTTATCGTAAATATCTACAAGCATTTATCACTCCAAACTTGTTAATGAAATTTATATTCAAATTTATGTCTAAATCCGATCCTAAATATTTACACGTGTTTGTCAACTAGAACTTTTTTTTCCCATTAAGGTATCCGACTACGTTAAAAATACTGATGATCGACCGCATTGGCGAACATTTTTTTACTGTTATTTCTTGTAGATTTGAGCTTTCTCTTTCCCAAACAGTTCATCTTTTTGGGGAAAAAGAAGGCCAGACTAATCATCCAGGGTCACAAATTTTTCAACTAAAATATGTCTTTAATTTTAATTCACTCAAAGCTTTAGTTTTCATAAAAATTCTCCACTGTTAACAGAATATCTCAAAAACTAATAGAGGTATTGGCATAAAAATTTCAGCGTGTGTTTTAAATAATAGAGTCAATGAAATGAACCAAAAGTTTGATTTTTCGTGAAATGCTTTCGCATTTATAGATGTATTAAGACTAAGTTTTAAATTTATGGAAAAAATGCATACATATGCATATTTTGACCCACAACTTCTTTGCATCTCAAGAATTTTCTGAGATTTTGGTTCGTTTTATTCATCATTATATACTAAAACTTGTGTCGAAAGAAAAATAAGATTTCTGCATTACTATTTTGTGTAGAGTGTTAACCGTTTTCGTAAAAATTCATTAGAATTTACAACAAATTTTCCTACTTTTCAAAATATATTATATTTTTTTAATAATTTTGTTGTATTTATAACATTTTGTATAATAATTGATAATATATCTAAAAACTATAGATAAAATTATAATCTATGAATAAAAAAATATCTGAAAACTATAGATTAAATTGTTTTTAAGAAATGCAATTTTTCAAAAAATTTCCTTCGAGCGAAGTCGGATACCTTAAATTATTGTTGCACTCTTTTCTTCATATTATATTCATCCAATAACAATAATTGCATTCGCACTTTTGCAGATTTATTGCTGGTTAGTTGCAAAAGCATTCAAAAATGCCCGTGAAAAGCTCGAACATCGTTCCCAAGAACGGCAACTCCCGCTACACGGTGAGATGCATGACGCACGAAGACTTACCGCAGCTGATGGAAATACGACGAGAACTGAAGGTCCACGATGTAGAGTCATGCATTGATAGCTGGCTGACAGTGGATCCTCAAGGCATTAATGTCGTAGAGTCAGAAGCAGGTACGCCTTACTTTTATTTATTTTTTTGCACAGAATGCAATCTTTGCTTAATTCTGCAGTGGAAGTTGGCTGATTGTCGGTTAATTGTACAATGTTTGGCTAATTTACAATGGAAAGGCTGATTGTCGGTTAATTGTACAATGTTTGGCTAATTTACAATGGCAAGGCTGATTGTCGGTTAATTGTACAATGGTTGGCTAATT